>JAUTXW010000741.1:0-242523 GCA_030620095.1 Kuschelorhynchus macadamiae
CTTCTCATATCTAGAAACAAACCAAAAATTATAGCTTTACAAAAAACCAATTTTAAGCCAAACATAACAATTCATTGTAAAAATTACAACATTATCAGAATAGATAGAACAAACTCCAATAAAGTCTCTGGAGGAGTCGCAATCCTTATTCACAAAGCTTTTAATTACAAACAAATCACATTCACTGCAGAACTTGAGGTCTGTGCAATACGAACTTACCTTCATGAACAAATTACAATCTGCGTCATTTATATCCCACCATCCTTAAATATTGACGAAAATCATATCACAAACATCTTAAATCAACCACCACAACCTTTTGTATTACTGGGTGACTTCAACACTCATAATCCTCTATGGGGATCTTTTAAAACAAATACTAGAGGTTCCATGATAGAAAACCTTCTATATAAGAACAACATAAACATTTTAAATACTCAAGAATACGCGTTTGTTTCCTCCTCCTTAGGCACATTTTTGTCCATAGACCTCTCTCCATGCTGTCCATTACCCTAAAATAGCAAGCTTTGGATGACACATGGCAGTGATCATTTTCCCTTACTACTAACGTGTGGTTCTCTAAGAGAACCGGCTGATCCCGGAATGCATTTTAATATTTATAAAGCTGACTGGAATCTTTATCAAGCTAACTATACTCCTCCCCCTATCTCTCTAGTGACATTAATATACTAGTAAAAGACTTTGTTAAATTCATACAAACAGCTGCATCTACTGCAATTCCAACCTTTCAAATAATTTCTCATAGACCTCTAGTCCCTTGGTGGTCAGAGCAATGTAAGGAAGCCACCAGAAACCGAAAATCCGCACTAAATCGTTTCCGACACAACCCCTCCTCAGAAAACTTCATCACTTTTAAAAAAATGGGAGCTGTAGCCAAAAGAGTAATTAAACTATCAAAACAAAAATCCTGGTCAAAATTTGTAAACAGCATTAACTTAAACACTTCTAGTAAAGAAGTTTGGAATCAGATTGGATGCATTACAGGAAGACCCCAAGACTCATTCCTGGACAACCACGAATGGATTACAGATGGCAATAGTATTTCCAATTTATTTGCAAAGTATTTTACAAAGGTATCAAACAATCCACCCTACAATAACTCCTTCCAAATCTCCGAACTGCAAAAAGGGTCTCTACTCATTAGCTTTAATTCATATAAAGATTACTCTTACAATCTTTCCATAACTATGAAAGAGTTAAATAATAGTTTGGCCTTAAGCAGGAACAGTGCTCCCGGAGCTGACGGTTTACTTCTCCCTATGATAAATCACCTCCCTTATAACGGTGTAAATCACTTACTTAGAATCTACAACAAAATCGGGTCTAACAATGAATTTCCAGAAGTCTGGAGACAATTTACTCTTATTCCTATTCATAAACCAAACAAAAACCGTTCTTTTGCAGAATCTTACCGACCGATCTCGCTCACTGACAACTTAGTTAAGATACTGGAAAGAATAGTAAATTTTCGTTTAATGTGGTTTGTAGAAAAAAATAATCTATTAAATCAATTTCAATTTGGATTTAGGAAGGATAGATCCACTTTGGACCATTTGGTTGGTCTAGAAAACAACATTCAGGAAGCCTTTAAGAAAAAACACCACTTAATTGCAGTTTTTCTGGATCTTTTACACGCTTTTGATATTGCTTGGCGACACATCATTCTTAAAATCTTACATGATTGGGGAATAAGAGGACACCTTCCTAAATTTATAACTCAATTCCTATCAAAAAGGACCATTAAGGTGAAAATTCAATCATCCTACTTTGATATATATAGTCTTCTTAACCGGATTCCTCAAGGATCGGTATTAAGTCCATCCATTTTCCTTATTGTAATAAATTCTATCAAAGCCTTCATACCTCCTCAAATAAAATATCGACTCTATGCAGACGACCTAGTGCGACTCATCACTAGCTCCAAGAATGTCTGAAATACAATTACAAATTTGATTAAACTCCCCTTACACAAATGGTCTGAAAACCATGGTTTTATCGTTTCACCACTAAAATCAACTTTGGCTCATTTTTGTCGTAATCGAAATTGCCCTAAATTATCCAACTTTTGTCTAAATAATGTAAATATCCCTCTGGAAGAATCAGCAAAATTTTTAGGCATGTTCTTTGACAATAGACTAAATTGGATTAAACATTTCAATTATATCAAAGCAAGATGTAATACAGATCTCAACTTTATGAAAGTACTATCAAACTCGACTTGAGGATCCGATCCTCTCACATTACAAAAAATTTACAAAACAATAATTAGATCAGAAATAGATTATGGATTCATTGTTTATACATCAGCTCGACCCTCTTACATTAAAACTATCGATACTATACAAAACAGAAGCCTAAGAATTTCCCTAGGAGCATTCCCAACTAACCCATTCGAAAGCATGCAATGTCTCTCAGAAAATATGTCTCTTTCTTTCAGAAGATTTTATATTTTACTAAAATATTCTACCAACTTATTACCATCTATTCAATCACATGACAATATTAGATTTCTAAAATTCGCAAGAGAAAATAATTTTATTCTTCCTCCACGATTTAATTCAAGCCCACACAATTTTCCCCCTTGGATTAGACAGAAAATTTCAATTGATTTATCACTATCATTAGATAAAAAAATATATAAACCATTCATGTATTAGTAGTGCATTTTATTAAATAATTAACTCTAAATATAAAAATCACACACATATATATATATATATATATATATATATATATATATATATATATGTTGATTTTTACTCCTTCACGGATAGAAAAATACAATGTGTTTTCATTCCGGGTGTACATCCGTTCACTACTGTCGTTCTGAAAAGAACAGTTTTGCTGACGTTTCGCCAAAATCACATTTGGCATTTTCGAAGCTTTCTTTCTCGCGGCCGAATAGAGACTCAGACAGTCGATGATATCGTCCTAGGTAAAAATTATCGCAAATTATTACACATTTTTTTGAATAGTAGCATAATTGTAGAAAAAAATATTACGTGTAACTCAAACATTAAGGTATTTCTTTCACTCCTGTGACTGCGGTTCAAATTTTCCAAACTTGTTATATAAATTACTATTATCGGATCAGTTAATAAAGGTATAATTGACACTATTATTGGCAAACGTTTGAAATATTTTCGCTTGGTGCTAGATTTTTTTGTGAGTTTTCAGTACTATCAAACTCGACTTGAGGATCCGATCCTCTCACATTACAAAAAATTTACAAAACAATAATTAGATCAGAAATAGATTATGGATTCATTGTTTATACATCAGCTCGACCCTCTTACATTAAAACTATCGATACTATACAAAACAGAAGCCTAAGAATTTCCCTAGGAGCATTCCCAACTAACCCATTCGAAAGCATGCAATGTCTCTCAGAAAATATGTCTCTTTCTTTCAGAAGATTTTATTTTATATTTTACTAAAATATTCTACCAACTTATTACCATCTATTCAATCACATGACAATATTAGATTTCTAAAATTCGCAAGAGAAAATAATTTTATTCTTCCTCCACGATTTAATTTAAGCCCACACAATTTTCCCCCTTGGATTAGACAGAAAATTTCAATTGATTTATCACTATCATTAGATAAAAAAATATATAAACCATTCATGTATTAGTAGTGCATTTTATTAAATAATTAACTCTAAATATAAAAATCACACACACACATATATATATATATATATGTTGATTTTTACTCCTTCACGGATAGAAAAATACAATGTGTTTTCATTCCGGGTGTACATCCGTTCACTACTGTCGTTCTGAAAAGAACAGTTTTGCTGACGTTTCGCCAAAATCACATTTGGCATTTTCGAAGCTTTCTTTCTCGCGTCCGAATAGAGACTCAGACAGTCGATGATATCGTCCTAGATAAAAATTATCGCAAATTATTACACATTTTTTTGAATAGTAGCATAATTGTAGAAAAAATATTACGTGTAACTCAAACATTAAGGTATTTCTTTCACTCCTGTGACTGCGGTTCAAATTTTCCAAACTTGTTATATAAATTACTATTATCGGATCAGTTAATAAAGGTATAATTGACACTATTATTGGCAAACGTTTGAAATATTTTCGCTTGGTGCTAGATTTTTTTGTGAGTTTTCAGAAGTAATTTAAATAGGTAAGTACCTGAATTTCTTATAATTGTTTAAAATATATGTTATTAAATTTAAATAACAAAATAAATCTCATATAACATAAAAGAGTTATAGCAATTTTTATATTTTTAAATTTAGATAATTTTAGATTACTAAGTGTACAGACGGGATATTAAAAAGGGGCTGTGATAAATTATTAACATTTGGTGGGGTATTATTTGTCTTTTAAATTTCACCAGCTCTAAATTTAAGAATAATTCAAACATTGAAAATATTCAGGCAATTCCGTTTATATATTTATTTTTATTCTTAATATTTTTTGAGAGATCCTACACATAAATTTATTGTGCGCTTGTAGATCATATAATTAAAAAAACTGATATTATTATTATTATTATTATTATTAAAACAAATTTAAAAATCTTAATTCAAAATCATTAAAAAAAACAAGAAAGACATTACGTTTTCATAAAAACACTGATGTTTTAGAAACAATCCAAAATTTGTTCAATTTTTGCAGTGCAACGTTTTGACATATCCGAAGAATTTTGTTGATGCGGTAATATCCTTTGAGAGAAATGGAAAGACGTATGAATTTATACCTATAAGGTAATTTTTACTAAAAGTTGAGACGAGACAAGAATCTCGTCTCCTCTCGACCCCTTCCTTCACGCCTCGTCACGTTTCGAGTGTCGAGACGAGACCAAAGTACAAATTTTGTCTCCTTTCGCGGCTTCACAAACCGGAAAAGTACATCTTGTACCAAAAATCCCTAGTAGTTTAGTTCACCAACTCAAAATGTTGTTACTGGTGCTACTGCTAGTTAAAATATGAGTGAGTGCTCATTGGATACAGAATGACATCTAGAATAATGGTCAAGAGTTTCAAACCTGCATATAAACAATTACAAAATTATTAATTAAAATTAATTTAAAAAAAAAATCGGTAAGTTTCTTTTACCTGGAATATTTCCTTTTATAAGGAATAGTGAAGTGTTTCAATTTAGTTCCACACATAGTCATTTATTAATACTTATATACTGTCTTTCCAAAAAATTTGTCTGGGCGCCATTTAGTTCCCCCATTTTGGATTCGTACCTACCTATTTTACCAGATTCTATTTATTCTAAAGATAATTTTTGGCCATAATTTAAAATAAATTGAGTAGGTAGATTTTACACTGATTTTTTTTGACCTCCATTTTGTTCCGACATGTCGAATTCGTGCTAGTTTATCCCTATTTCACATTTAATTTTTCTCCAAATTTGAACTCAATTGAATAAGACGATATTTTTTATACTGATTTCTTAAACATTTTATTTGGCCGCTATTTTGTTCCTCATACGGGTACGAGGGAACTAAAAAGTATTTTTTGCAAATAACTCGAAAACTATTAATATTTAAAAAACGATTCTTAAAGAGGAAGAAATTTCCAAAAAAAAATTATACAAAAATTAAACCGACTTGAAAAAAATGAACTGAAAAGTATTAAAGTATTTTATTTCACCTTGAAAATTTTACTCCGTGAAGTCGGCGTCAAAACCAATAAAGACAGCAAGACCTTATACGAGTAGTATTATGTATCAAAACACCGACCTAACTGAATACATAATTATAGTTTTGTTATTAAATAATTGAGAATAAGTCTAGCGCTGATTTCATGCAGTAAAATTTTCAAGGTGGAATAAAATGTTATTTTTCAATTTTTAGTGCATTTTTATAGACATTTTTAATTTTATCTATACGAGTTGTATTGTAAAAATCAGGTTTAACAAATGGTAAAAAATTTTAAATATTTTTGCTATGGAACCACTCCGGCAAAGTCCCCTGAAAACTTCATCCAAATTGGTTGAACCGTCGCAGAGTAATCGATGTATAAACATAAAAAAAATTCATAGGGTCAAAACCTCCTCCTTTTTTGAAGTCATAGTACAAATATTAGATTTTGAGGTTGCATATTTTCATGGTCACCTGTATACACAAAATTACATAACGGGATTTCAAAAGAGATACGTTTTAGTAAATGGGGTTGTAGGTCTATTTACACACCTCAATGCTTTAATTTGGAAAGGATATTTAAAAAATGTAAATTTAATTATAAAACTCGCTACCGTTATCCCCTTATACCTGTGTTTTTTAAATATTATTACAAAAAAAAACGGGTGAGCGGATTTCAAATCAAAATATATGAAACTACCAGCGAAACGCCCGCTACAATTTGGAGTTTGATGTATCAAAATCGGCAAAGCTGTTCAGACAATATGCGTGAACAAACATAAAAAAATACATACAGGTCCTTTTTTGAAATCAGTTAAACTCTCGGAATTCTATCTCTATTATTAATAATTTTAATTTAATGTTGAAAAGGGAGCTCCGCGCGGCGAGCGCTAAGCCAGTGCAATGCTCCAAAACTGCCCGTAAAAGTAAAAGAAAATATATTAATAAATATAGAACAGAAGCTTTCACGGCTTTGGTCAATTAAAAACTCATGGTTCTTGGGATTAGACCGTATCAAATTGGAATTACTATCCGACGTTTCGCCTTCGATTGCACGAGACATCTTCAGGGGTCTTTACTCCACGAGATCTGAACACCGAATGAGCTCGAAGAGATTCAGGCGGGCTTTTATACGCGACTTGTGCTCGCCGAACGGTGACCCTGTGTTGAAATCAGTTTCCACGTGTGATGTAGACCGTAACCTGTATTGACATTTTTTGTATGTTTAAATATTTCAATAGATGCTCTAATTTTTCATTTATAAGAACTCGGAACCGATGCTAGAACCTTGGTTTTCTTCACATTTATGAAATGGCCAGTGTTATGCTGGTGCTACAGCAGATTGAACAATTTGTTTTTTTTAATACATCGTTTATGTTGTATGCGTCGGTTTTCTATAAACAGAATGTCCTAATGTACCATTTTCTTTCTGTTGAACATATACATCTAGAAAGGGAATCGTTCCATTAGATTCAATTTTCATCGTGAACTTGATATTATGATGTTTCTGATTAAGGTGGTCCAGAAATATGAGGAGATTATCCTGCCCATGAGGCCAAACAACAAAAGTATCATCTACATATCTGAACCAGTGCTTTGGTTTTAGTGGAGCGGATGTTAGAGCAATATCCTCAAAGGCTTTCATAAAGATATTCGCTACCACAGGTGATAGAGGAGATCCCATAGCTGTCCTTGAAGTTTGTTCATAAAAAGTTCCTTATAAAATGAAATAAGTAGATGTAAGATAAGCTTCCACTAGATCTATTAAGTTCTTATCAAGATTATTATTATCCAGTAGTCTCTGATATAATGGAAATTGAGTCCTTGACAGGAACATTTGTGTAAAGTGATTCTACATCGAAACCGTCCAAAATATCTTCGGGATCCAACTGGATTGTTTTAAGTTTTTCCACGAAATGTGCAGAGTTTTTAATAAAAGAATATGTTTTTCCAGTAAATGGATTAAGAAAATTTAAAAGATATTTACCTAGTTTGTATGTGGGCACTGACGATAGGTCGAAGTGATACATTGTCCTTGTGTATCTTCGGAAGACCGTAGAACCTGGAAATCTTAAAGCTGCTTGGTATTAATGAGTTTTTCTCCGATAGTGGTAGACCGGATGCGTTGATCAGATTGGTAATGCGTCTTTCTATTCTACTTGTGGGATCTGCCTGCATAACCTTATAGGTGTTGTTCTCCAAAAGTTAAGTAACCTTTTCCACATATCTGCAATGTTTGCGTCTTCATTTGAGGTCTTCATTTGAGGTCTTCATTGCTGTTTTTTGGGCTACGGAGAGGTTCGACTTTTTTTCGCTGTCTCATATCTGACTTTATCGGCTTCTTCCACTGGCAATCTTCTGATTGCTGCTTCAACAGAAGATGCTATATCTTCTACGAGAATGCTACTCGATGCTATTGCGAAATTTTGGCCCTTGGAAAGGACGGAATGTTCTGCTTCGGATAACGGCTTCGATGACAGGTTGATAACTGTGTTCTGCGGAAGTTTCACTAGATTTTTTCTGTTCAGGAGGGCTTCAAATTTCTTCTGTTGCTTCAGTGTAACTTCCTGATGGACTTTTTGTGCCTGTTCGTTGGTAATATTGTCCAAAGTTGTAAATCTGGCTCTTTCTAGTCTAGAAGCTAATTTCTAATAGTTCCGGGCATTTGTATCTAAATTATGACGTGTTGCCTTAATCCTTTCTCTAACTAATGCATTGCTAGCACGCTTAGCAATTGTAGAAGTAATGTGATGTCTCACCTTTAGTGATTTCGGTACTACATCCTCATCTCGGCATCTAAGGAGAAAGGCCAACTGGCAGAGTAACATCTTCTTGCTGTTCCGGAGATCGCCGGTTCCAGGTTTTCATAAATTAAAAATTAGAGAATCTATTGAAATATTTAAATATATAAAGAATTTCAATAGAGATACGGGTTACGGTCTACATCACACGTGGAAACCGATCTTAACACAGGGTCATGGTTCGACGAGTACAAGTCGGGTATAGAAGCCCGCCTGAATCTCTCCGAGCTTATTCAGTGTTCAGATCTCGTGGAGTAAAGATCCCCTCGTGCAATCGAAGGCGAAACGTCCGATAGTAATTCCAATTTGACACGGTCTAATCCCAAGAACCATGAGTTATTAATGTTAATAAATACTAATTTAAGAAATTATTCAATATCTCACTGAAAAATCTAACGAAAAAACTTTAATTTTTTAGTTTTTTTAATGTGTATATACTTATGTAATTTCATAATTAATAACTAACAACAACTAAAAACGAAGCGAAATTTTTTTAGTATCTTTTGTTTAACAATTATCCGACTTGACATATAAGCGAAAACTGTAAAAATTTCTTAAATGTTAATAGTTTCCGGGTTAATTGTATAAAACTAAACCCCCTTTTTTAAATCTCAGTTTGTTAAAAAATTTTGTGCGAAATTGAAACTTATGCACATTTTCCTAAACATTCCAAATTCATTGAGCCCTCATTCATATTTTTGCTAGTAGTAGCAAGAAATAACACAGTTCTGAGTTTATGAACTAGTTTATACCCAGGTTAATACTTAGCAGTTGTTGGATGGTCACAATACCTGTATAATAATCTTTATAAATTTTAAAATTTTGGTTTTAAATACTACTTATAATTACTTACTAGCAACGGTTACTAGGTTTGAATAATATGATATAAAATTTTATGATTTGGAGTGTCTTTAAGGGTAGCAAACAAAACCGTTTTTAGCCGGACTAGCGTTTCATACACCCTTCTCTCTTGGTAATCGAAATTTTGGGGCTTTTAAAAATAAATGAAAAATACTGCTTTGCACAAGCTACTGCAAGAACCAAAAGAATAAACTGGATTGATTTTGCCAAAATTTGTTGGAAATCCGCAATTAAGATTTATGCCACTAAGTAATAAAAAGACAATTTTTACTTAAAACTTCCACTATACTAACGATAATAATCTCATATGTTTCGCCAACCCTGTGGGTTCTTCGGATGATACAATTAGAATGAAGGGGAACAAAACCTTTAATACCTACCTGATTTACAATGGGTTATTTTGTATTTACCCAGATCTATGTTAACAAAAAATTTTTATTAGAGATTATTAGATTAGCGAATTGTTCAGGTGAGTTTCTGTGTGTTTAGATTTGTTTATTTATAAACATTCTAGTAGATTTAATTTAATTCAATTGAGACAATATAAAAACTAAATATCCCTCAAAAAACTAATTTTTTTAAAACAGATTAATTATTAGTACTTTTTTTGTTATTTATTCGCATTTAACAATTTTTTTCAATTAGTTTTTTATTTGATGCGGTCAGGGGATGGGGCGAAATAGGGTGCTAAATGGCAAAAAAATGTATTATCCGTAAATAAATCACATAAAACGTATTTTTATGGGTTTCTGGATATAGAGATTATTCCATTATTTATTTGATTTTGAGGGGTTGAGGTAAATAGGGAAGTGGCTAAAAGTCAAATACTTCGTAAAAAATTGAATCGTTCAGAGTGGTTTTTGAATTAGCATATTTCAGTTTTAAACTTTATTTGAATTGCAAAAAAAAATGTTAATTTTTGACTAAAATTTTAAATCAATCTGATGAGTACTTTTTAAACTATGCCGCGAACTGAGAGACAGACAGACGGATCGACGGAATTGATAAAACATATTTTTGGGCATCTAGGGACGCTAAAACTTTAAAATATGTAAAACTTGACAGACTGATTTTTTCACGGTTACAAATATTTTATTTGGCCTCTGTTTTGTTCCGCGGGCCATCTTTAATTTGAACCACAGTTTTAGTAACTTATCTCTATACCAGGCTCTCTATTTCAGGCTGGATTTTTAAATATTTTATTAAACCGCCATTTTGTTCCGCCATCTTGGTTTCGAACAAAAAATTACCAGTTGATCTCCACAAAACACTTGATTTCTGTACAAAAGTTGAGATTCGTTGGATAAGTGGTTTGTAAATAATTGTTTTAACATTTTACTAGGATGCCATTTTGTTTAGCCATATTGGATTTTTACCAAAATTAATATGGTCACCCCCTATGACTATGACCTATTGACTAAAATTTGAGGTCGATCTGATGAGTAGTATTTTTTGGCATCTAGGAGCGCTGAAACCTGAAAATATGTAAAACCTGAGAGATTTGTTTTTTGGCTGTCGTTTTGTTCCGCCATCTTGAATTAAAACCACAGTTTTATTAGTTCATCTCTATACCACAATTAGTTATGGCACACAATTTGAAATCAGTCCATTAAGTTGATTTTCAAGCTGAATTTTTAAATATTTTATTAAGCCACCAATTTGTTCCGCTATCTTGGATTCATATCAAAACTTTACCAGTTGATTTCTACATTAACCTTTGATTTTTGTACAAAATTTGAGATAAGTTGGAGAAGTGGTTTTTTAGTAATAATTTTTTTAACATTTTCGCTAGGCCACCATTTTGTTTCGCCATATTGGACCATTTTGAATTAATACCATAGTTTTACTGGTTCTTCTCTATACCACAATTAGTTATGGCACACAATTTGAAAATGAAATTAAGTATTTCTTTCATGCTCAATTTTTAAATATTTTATTAAGCCGCCATTTTGTTCCGCCATCTAGGATTCATACCAAAATTGTATCAGTTGTTTTCTATATAATACTTGATTTTTGTGCAAAATTTTGGGCAAATTGGGTAAGTAGTTTCTTGATATTTTTTTTAACATTTCACTAGGCCGCCATTTTGTTTTGCCATATTCGATTGGTACCATAATGTTACCAAGTCAATCGGTCAGTAGTTTTTTAGCTGTGCCTCGAATAGACCGTCCGACAGACAGACCGACGCAATTGAGAAAAAATGTTTTTCGGTATCTAGGGACCCTGATACGTAAAGATCTGAAAAAATCCCGAGGGGTAATTTTTTCATGATCAAAATAAAAAGGAATTTTTATTCTACGGCATTGGCACTGACCCGAGATCTCAGAACAAGTGAAGATGCAAATATTTTAAAATCATCAATCAAAAAATCTAACCAATTGAATTACGGATATAGCCAATCAAAGTGCTTAATTCTAATACTCCGCCCACAAATTTTATAATGAGTCCACGTTGACTGTGTCGCGAAGGTCCACTTTTTGTACGGGAACCTGTAAACTGAATAAAAATAAATTTATTTGATATATGTGGTGTAGAAAATTGAGCGTACTCCAAATTTTCCGCTGTCTCAGTTGACTTTATATACACCATAATAATTCTATAACTAGCGTATATATAATGTTTATTTATCTTTTTGTCGAAATATCTACCTGTCTGACTTATCTACTTTGTTTTTAAATTATTATTTTTTATGAATGTACCTAAGGAGCGATTGGTTTTCTAAGCATTAACATTTAGTTTTATTAGAAAATCGCCTTCTTTTTTACTGGATTTTTCGCAGGACGTAATACATTTATAATTAGTAGAAGGGCCTTTTAAATTGGGATAGCTTTTTTATGAATTTTTCTATTTCTTCTACCATTATTTATAACCATTTGTTTAATTAAATTGTGAAAGGTTGCTAACTCGTGTTGTACTGAATGATTGTTGTATCCAATAGAATTTCAACCTAATGTTTCTTTTACAAATTTAGAAATACTAGGATTTGAATCAAATTAGCACTTCGCGACTTGCCGCAAAAAATATGAAACAGCTACAATAATTAAAAATGAATTTATAAATAAATAAAGTAATCCGAGACAAGCAATTCAAAATGCGGTTTCATTTTTCCTTTTTTATAAAAAAAATTTGTATCTTCGATTTATTTTTGCGTTACATTCACATACTTCTGCAAAAGTGCTTTGTTTTTAAAATATATGAAAATCATAACCATATAATCCAGAATAAGGAAAATCGAAGTAACTGTGCATATAGTATTAACTGTTTAAAATGCACTGTTAACTAATCTTGCCATGAGTCTTGATTTCTTGTTGACTAAAAATGTTCACAACATATATATTGGAGTTGTTTTGAATTTGACATTATTTTTCGTTATGACAATCAATTAAAAATCAGACGTGTCACATTTTAAATTATAAAAGCTTCATTTTAAATTTTAACTATTCTTCGAGTTTTTCTTCAGGTGCAGCGACAACTTTTAAGAAAAGCCATCAGATATATCCTGAGTTTCAAACTTTTAATTAAAGAAGGAAAAACTTCGTGTGGTAGGAAATTCGACTTTACATTACAACTTTTTAATTTTGTTTTTAAATTATTTTCCATTTCACCAGACAGTAAGGTAATTACTTTATTTCCTTAAAAAGGGATATTTGTGGAATGAAAGGCAAAAGTAGTTACATTTGAAATTACTGGAGGAGGACTTTGATATTCTGCACAAACAAAAATTAAAGAGTAATAAGGTGAGTGGTGAGTGACGAAAACAAAACTGCACGAAATTGCTAATATAATGGAAAGTAAATAAGATGGATATGTAGCAGAAATAAGTGTTAAAATGAAGAAGTCTCTTGCAAGAATATACTCGCATTTCTTTCAAATTTATCTATTAGTTAACGTTACAAAGGAGCCTCTCCACTTGTAATGAATAGACTTAAAAAATATCTTTTATTATTGTCTCAATGTTGTCAATATACGAGGTAAGTCATTATACGTTTTGAAAAATGGTTTTTAAATTTTTGTCTACACGTTTTTTTGATACCATGGTATTTGCATTTTAGGAAAGTGTTTAAAAAAACTTTTTTTAGTCAAAGAATAAATTCTATTAAGAAACCGGAAAAATAAAATATTTGTTATTATTATGTTTTTACTTCCATCGTAAAAGGGAAGTATTGTAATCGTGAAAAAATCACCCTTCAAGATTTTTTCAAATCTTTCAGGGTCCCTAGATGGTGAAAAACATGTTTTCTTTATTCCGTTGGTCAGTCTGTCTATCTGTGGGTCTGTCTATTCGCAGCATAGCTAAAAAACCCACTTACCCAATTGACTTTTAATTTTGGCCAAAAATTAAGGATCATATGGGGATGACCTGGTAACATTTTGGTAAAAATCCAATATGGCAAAACAAAATGGTGGCCTAGTGAAATGTTAAAAAAATTATTAATAAAAATGTGCTTACACAATTTATCTCCAATTTTGCACACAAATCAAGTATTTGTAAAAATTAACTGGTGAAATTCTGGTACGAATTCAAGATGGCGTAACAAAATGGCGGCTTAATAAAATATTTAAAAATTCAGCCTTAAAAACTACTTAATGAACTGATTTCAAATTGTGTGCCAAAACTAATTGTAGTATAGAGATGAGTAGTAATACTGTGGTACTAATTCAAGATGGCGGAACAAAATGGCGGCCAAATAAAATTTTTGTAATGTGAAAAATCACCCTTTCGGGTTTTACATATCTTCGCGTTTTGGTGTCCGTTTGTTTGTTTGTCTGTTTGTCTGTCAGTTCACGGCATAACTTAAAAACGATTCATCAGATTGACTTCAAATTGTAATTAAAAATTTTAGGGTTATATGGAAATGACTTGGTAAAGATGGCGGTATAGTGAAACGTTAAAAAAATTATTACTAAAAAAACTAAATATACAATTAACCTCAAATTTTGTACAAAAATCAATTTTTACATAAAAATGTACTGGTAAGATTTTGGTATGAATATAAAATAGCAAAACAAAATGGCGACCTAATAAAATATTTAGAAAGTCAGCCTGAAAAACCTACCTATTAGATTAATTTCAAATTTTGTGCAAGCATTAAGTGTGATATAGAGATGAACTGGTACAGTTGGGTTACGAATTCAAGATAGCCGACGAAAATGACGGCCAAATAAAATGTTTTAAAAATCAACTTTAAAAAATCTTATTCAATTGACTTTAAATTTTAAAGAAAAATTAAATATGATATAAGGGTAAGCTGGTCAACATGACGCAACAAAATTGCGGTGTGTGTCAATGTAAAAACTATTTATTGAATTTGTTTTAAATTATGCCCAAAAATCAAGTGTGGTATAGGTAGAAACTGATAAAATATTGGCAGGAATCCAATATGTTGAAACAAAGTGGCGTCCAATAAAAATGTTTGAAAAATCCTAAAATATGTAAAAAAATAAATTAAAAAACACGTATTCAAGAGTTTTTCCGAAAAACTGACCGTTTATTAAATAAAAAATATTGTAATATTTAAGGGGTGGTTTCACCCCCTTGGAATTTGAGTTTTGAAGAATCCCTTCTCATCGAACCTTTACACCATAAAATCAACCTGTATACCAAAATTCAGCTTTTTACCTCAAGCGGTTTGAGCTGGAGCGTGATGAGTGAGTTAGTCAACTAAGTCTTTTATATATTATTAGTATAGCGTATAGATTAAATTAAATCACGAATGTTTTGAATGTTAAAAACCTCCAGAGGTATAACAAAAGACAATAAAAAATTAAAATAGCCTCAATTATTTATTGAAATTTCAGTTTTGTACAGTACTTCTTTTCATCCACTGTATATTTGACAGGAAAAAGGATAATTAATTAAATGGCGGTACTGGGTAATCCAGAAGAACCAATCTTTTGCACGGTGAAAGGCAGGTTTATATCGGCTATTATGTCAGTTTAAAATAGTAATTTTTTGTCGGTGCGGTTACTATGTTAAGCACTTTAGTTAGACCTTATCGCGAAAAGAAGATGTTAATAGTTGATACTAAAAATCGATAAAAATGCGCTCTCAAAGATGTGTGAGAGGTGGGTCGTTCACGATCGACCCGGCTCAGTGATCCGGATCTTCAAAGTGATCCGTAAGAGCCGGATCGTTCAAATATAGTGAGCCGGCTCCGGATCCCAGAAATATCAGATCTCGTCTGTTTCGCAGGTCCCTGATCGGAGCGGCTGAACGTGTTTAGTCGTTGTTGATTCGTTCACTAATTGCACACACGTTGCCTTCTTGAAACGCCGGGCCTTTTCCAATTTCTATTCATTCTCGATGTTTGTTTGTTTTGTGTCAGGAATCGGTTGCGTTACGGTGCACTTGAAAACATGAAATTCTAAATAGGAAAGTTTATTCATTATATATTTATAAAAAATACTATATCACAAAAGTTTGAAGTTTTATATTTAAATTAATTAATAAGGCCTAAAAAAATTAAAATTTATGTAGGTGGTAGTAGTCTATATACAGGGTGTTTACCAAGTAAGGTAAAATATTTTAAAGGTTATTTCTTAGTTAATTCTAAGACATAAAGTTCATATAAATAAACACATGTCTGGAACAACCTAATTTTTAAGATACAGGGTGTTTTATATATGTTTTTAAAAATTAATTTTTTTTTAAATACATATATTCAGCATTATTCAGAGCTAAAAAGAAAAAAAACATGTGTTATGATGTCTTGACTAGGTCCGATCCCATAATTTTTAAATAGGTACCTATGTAAAAACCAATATTTATTTGGTGTGTAAAAATAACATATTGGAATAACTTAATATCACTACATATGCATATAAAATACATTTTTGAAAATTTACGATTTTCGGCGAATCGTACATCTTTTACTCAGGATGGACGTCAGTTTCGATTTTTATGGTATCAAATTAGCATATAAACAAAGTTTAAGCAAAATTTATTATGCGAAAGTTTTTCGAAATTTTTGTATGAAAGTTTTATTTTTATTTCCAAGACGCTTCATAATTATTTGTTGATACTGAGCGCGGTTGAATGCGGTGAATATATTTACCGGGCGTAAATAGTTAACGAGATGTCTAAAAAATATCACTTTTAAAAAAGTATTTCGCGAATTTCCAATTTTTGCGGATCGTGGAAACACTACCGTACATCCACGTCAAAATAGATGTCAGTTTGGATTTTTATGGTATCAAATTAGTATATACAAAAAAAAAAAAAAAGCACAATCTATTTTCTGAAAATTGTTTGAAACTTTTATATATAATGTATAGAACTTTTTGTTGAACAGTTACGAAAAAAAATATTAAAATATAAATGATTGGTTTTCATATTTTCTTCTGAAACCACAATTAAATATGCAAATTAGGATGTTTATAAACAATTAAGCTTTTTCTAAAAGCTACGTAACACGTAGGGATGTCATACTAATTAAATTAAAAAAGAACTATCTTAGTAAACAAATAGTAATTTTTAATGATGGTTGAAAAATAATTACCAATCTTAAAATCTATTTTTATATTTAGTTATATTTTTCTTCAATTAATAATTGTTATTTGTATATTTAATTCACTGCGTAAATTATAAAAATTGATTTTGTTAAAAACATCCGCTGTAGTATCAATTACAAAGGAAACGACGGATCACCCGGGTCTCGTTCGCGACCCGACTGAGCCAACTGAGCCAAAAGTGTCACTTCTATTAAATAGCCAGGGATCCAAGTGATCCAACTGACCTGGATCCGGCTCACTGACCCGGATCTTTTAACTGATCCAGATCCATTGACCCGGCTCTTTTAAAAGAGCCAGATTGCCCACCGCTACATCTTTATCAAAAGTTCTTGGCCGGAAAAGATATATGTATAATAGCAGAAATATATAATTTCTGCAGGTGCAAAACGGCCTAAAAGAAGAATTGCTTTCGATTCTGTCACAGGGTACCCTCCTGCGATCATGATTTCTGGGCCTCTACCCTCATCAGGCAGGCTTGTACCCAGGGAGATCTGAAATAACAGATTGCTCGATATGACAAAATCGAAAACGAAACGTCTATCATACTGAAACAGTACTACAAGTTAAATATAACATTTAGCACCACCTATCGGGGCTCCAGTGATTTCCGGCTGCAAACCCGTAGGTAATTTAAAAAGCATGCACTAGCACCATCATGCGGAGAGTAGATACTAAAAATCGATAAAAATGCGCTCTCACACATCGGGTTTGCAGCCGGAAATCACCGGAGCCCCGATAGGTGGTGCTAAATGTTACATTTAACTTGTCGTACTGTTTCAGTATGATAGACGTTTCGTTTTCGATTTTGTCATATCGAGCAATCTGTTATTTCAGATCTCCCTGGGTACAAGCCTGCCTGATGAGGGTAGAGGCCTAGAAATCATGATCGTAGGAGGGTACCCTGTGACATAATCGAAAGCAATTCTTCTTTTAGGCCGTTTTTGCACCTGCAAAAATTATATATTTCTGCTATTATACATATATTAATAGTTACAAAAAAATGTTATCTTGAACCCTCCTTAATAAAGAAGCTACTTTTCAGGAGAGGGTAAAACGAATTTACCAATTTGTGCTCCAACTGAATTAACTTTTCTATGCAATAGATGCTTTATTTAAGTAGTGTATAGCAAATTATATATCTGACATAAATATGAATCTGTTTCAAACAAATATTTATTTGATAAACACGAAACAAATATAAATATTTCTTTGTAAAAGTACCATTTTTGTGTGTGTAAATATTCTCTTTTATCAGCTTATTTTATATATAATTTATCTTCAAACAGAGGCACTACACTACTCCACTTCATTTTATTAATCCTCGAAATGAGCAATGTCGAAGAGCAATTTTCTAAATAACCCTAGGGGCTTTGAAACTATAACCAATATATTATCTTTGTAGTGCATTACGTGATTATTGAATGGTTTCAGTAAGTTTAATAAGCTAGCTATTGACAGTTACCATATTAACAGGGCCAATTAAGGTCTGATTAT
Source organism: Kuschelorhynchus macadamiae (assembly GCA_030620095.1). Taxonomy (NCBI): domain Eukaryota; kingdom Metazoa; phylum Arthropoda; class Insecta; order Coleoptera; family Curculionidae; genus Kuschelorhynchus; species Kuschelorhynchus macadamiae. Next base: position 18,312 of record JAUTXW010000741.1, read on the forward strand.
GACTGCGATTGAATCGATAATGGCAACACTGTTAGTTAGTTTGGAAAGACGTTAGGCCATTTCGAAATTAACTACTCGCATTTGTGTCAAGGGTCATAATTAGTTTACAAATTTAATTTTTTTACCGTACGACATCAATTTGTCATCTAAGCAGTGGCTAAATACTGCATTGGCGTTCAATAAACGTTTTTTTTCAGAGTCCCGCAGGTTAAAGAAAACAATTGAAGAGAGGATATTGCAGTGAATAAAGATTCTCTTTTCTCCTGCTGCACTTACAGCCGCTCAACTCTAGTGAGCGAGCCAACTGCAAAATTAAATATGCCATTTGACCTGGAGAAATGAGTATTCATTTAATAAAAGAGAACATTTTTTTGGAAAACGAAAAAGCAAAGTTTTTTAAGCCGAAAAATCTGAAAATTTCCAAAAAAAAAGTTCTTCAATTTTCCTCAAATTTCCCAAGCCTTGATTTTTCAGATGAATCAGATGTCAGACTGGTGGGCGCAGACGCTGCGGGTGGTCTAGAAGCGATAAGTTTTATTTATTTTATATTTTTTTATTTATCATATTTTATCTTACTTTTTATTTTTTTTGTTAAAAAAGAAGGTGAAAGAGGAATTTTTATACTTAATTCTAAGGATTGGTGAAGTCTTTACTGATGTTTCCAACTATGTGTATATGAGTCGGTTTTCTTTTTCCTAATTTCTTTTTTCTTTCTTATTTTACCCAAAGTGATAATGACCGTTCCACAAGTCAAAAAAACCTCTCCGTTCAGATCTGCGGGTGAGGGGTGCTTGTGGCGTTCCACCATCGAATGTTATTTCTCATTCACCAATATCTGACTTGAGTATAAATCTTAGCCGGATTGACCACTATCATCAATCCCTCAGGCCTAATATTCACTCCCTACCGAAACTAAAATAAGTTGTAAAAATGCATCCAATTACCTTTGGTTTCCTTGCTATCACGTCTTCCATGGTAGCGTTTTCTTTGTCATCTATCTCATATAAGACTTCCCAATCTTGATTTGAACAGATCTGATATCATATGGTGCAAATTAGTCCTTAGAACTTCCAATAAATGAACTGGTTGTATCTTCCGCTAAATTTTTTCAACGAGCTCTTCGAGTTTCTTTCTGTTAAAGTGGATTTCCTAACTATCTTCCAACCAAATATCTTTGGAGATTTTAACGTTCAAAATAATTAATAGCCAGGGTGTACTAAAACCGATTCCCAAAGTAGAGCAGCTTTGCCCTCAGCCAAATTCTTATAACCTCATCAGAGAATTTACCTACTTGCCACGCATCGATATTCATAGCCTAAACACATTTTTTACCACTCACCCAGAATCTTATCGGTTTTCCATTTTACTCCCCTAGGTTCCTCTGACCAGAGTCTTCTTATCGTTTCGTGTCCCATACAACAGGGTGTGATTGGGAAAAGTCGCGAGATTTTTACTTTTCCTTCTCTTGGAATGATGTCTATTTCTCCTCCAGCGATCCTTCCTCGGTTGTAATACCGTTAGATATAGAAAACTTTATACCATATTCTATTAAGACTTTAAAACCTACCAACAATAAACCTTGGTTTTTTGAAAATCTTTTAATTATACGAGACTAAAGACAATCCGTCCTCATAACAATTTTTTTAAGAGCTCTACTTCAAAAAATCAACAGGCTAAAAACGAGGGACGAAATTATTACAGTCGCAAAATCTTTGACGTCAAAAATGTCATTAATAAACGCATAAAGGGCAAAGTTCTTTCTTGCCATAATGGTACCATATCCTTTTGGTCGCTTGCCAAAAAATTAATAAAAAATTCTGCCAAAGCGCCTTTAAGGGTAGAAACATTTAACACCGTCTCCTTGTCTAAAGCAAAGGCTGAACTTTTAAATTCTATTTTAGTTTCTCTTCGTTACTTCAGCTATAGTTCTAAAAAGAAGCGCTTCTAAACTGTCCTATCCTCCTTACTAGGTTACCAAGTGTCCTTTGATAAGGGCATTTTTCCTAAAAGCTGGAAATCTGTTCGTGTAAATCTTGTTCCCAAAAAGGGAACCAGAACTCTTCGTTCTAACAGGCAATGGAGAAAATTTTTTTTTTAAATAAATCCTTTATTCAAGCTTTTTACATTTTTTATACTTATAAATAATTACATTATATTTATCTTTGGCTTGATTTACAGGTAATCTCCTAAACAGAACTAATAGCACTGGTATCGGACCATTCAAAAATAATAATAAGGTGTTCAATAGTTACTATGGTTAAATTATATATCTACTTACGTAATAAAATACAATATATTGGTTATCTTTAATGAATGTCTACTTAAAATATTTTTTTTATATTTTTTACAAACTTATATTGTGACTTTTCATCTTTCAATAATTGTGGAAGGGAATTGAAAGTCCTTGATGGCTCACTGATGGGGTTTCGAAGTGCAATATTTGTTCTAACATTATAGACAGGTGTATATCATTACAATTTCTTAAGTTATGTAGGACTTTTGTTTTTTCGAAATATGAATTACTGCAAGGATCCCACCCTAGGACAAGATATCTCATAACTGTTAGGAAATATGCATTATAGATTTTATACTTAGCATTAATGCTTAGCAAATGTCTACATCTGTATATAGCACCAACAAAAGAAATTAATTTGTTTTTTATTTATCCGATATGATTTGCTCAACTAAGGTTGCCATCAAAGACAAGCCCTCAATATTTAATACTGGCAACTTTTTGCAGTTCGGTTTCATTTATACATATAATTAAATTATTTACATATTTGTTCTTTTGTTTAAATATCATATATTTAGTTTTATCTATTTTTAGTTTTAATTTATTGTTTAACAACCAGTTATAATACCTAACCAAATCACAGTTTACTAAATCGACTAGTTTTTTTATGTCACTGTCTGCATAGACTAGAACTGTATCGTCCACAAAGGTGTAATACAGCTCTCTCAGTCCTGCAATCATTAAGCTCAATACAAACAAAGAGTAAAGTAGTGGACCTAGAACCGATCCTTGGGGAACTCCGCAGTTATTTATCATGACTGGACTTTTTTGATTATTTATTTCTATACATTGCTCCCGGTCTTGCAAGTACGTCTTAGGTATCTGCAGTATTACATCTCTGAAGCCCATAAGACGTAGTTTAGTCAACAATAAATCATGGCTAACGACATCAAATGCTTTGCGCAGATCAATAAATACAGTTATTATTATCATTCCCTTACCAAGGTCGGTGATTTAACAGATCAACCGTGGCACTTAGAGATAAAGACTGAAATGTACTAAACAACAACCTAGCAGCTCTTTTCCTAAATATAGCATATAAAACTACGTGTAAACCTAATGTAAATATAATACTGTACAATTTAGACGGTAAAAAGCAATGAATGAAAATGATAGCAGGAGAAAAAATACAATAGCAGATACCAGCAAAAAGCGAGAAAACATAATAAAAATCTACAAACGGTTGTTTAACCAGTCCTTGAGACGTTTCTTAAAAACAATTAGGGAAAGGTTTTTGATATTCGCGGGAATTTTTGTTCTATACTTTAGCAATATTATAGCTAAATGTTCCACAGAATTGAGCGGTTCTATGTGTTGGAATATAGTTGGTCTTTATGCCGAATATTTATCGTATGGACTGAACTGCGAAATTTTAATTTGTCGTAAAGGTATGGAGGTTTTTTTCTTTGAAATAATCTTATAATAAAAGACTGAACAGTATAATGTTCTGTGATGTGAATGATTTCTGCCTCCGAGACCATCAGCGTTCTGAATTAGTTGCAGTCGCCGAGCGTCTGCCTAAATTATGTTAGGCTCGTAAACATCGCCATAGTTCAGATGCGAGAGAACCATAACTTCGCAGAGCATCAGGCGACATTTCTTATTCAGTAAATGTCTATTAAAGTAGATTATTTTAAGGTTCATAAACGCTCTTCTAATTACAGCAGAGACGTGTTTTGAAAATCTCATTCTGCAGTCCAAAACCAAACCCAGGTTTTTTGAACTCTCCTTCAAAGAAAGATGTACTCCATTCATCGAAACGTCGATGCTGGGTAGAGATCTTACGCGGGCAGCAGATCCTCCAAACAGCGTCATGCATGACTTAGAGGCATTTAAAGTCAAGCAGTATTTTCGAGAGATGTAACAAAGAGATGACAGATCTTGTTTAATTTTGTTGCATGCTTTAGTCAAGGTATCTCCAGAAAATGAAAAATGGACCTGCGTATCATCAGCATACATATGATATTTACAAAATCGCAGAACTTTAGGGAACTGAGAAGTATACAGAAAGAAAAGCAAAGGACCGAGTATAGAACCATGAGGTACCCCATAAGTGTATGTAGGAGTGTTCAGATATTTTTCCACACAGCTTAACTGATTGAGATCTGTTGTGTAAGTGTGAATGTAAAAAACTGATGAACCTCTCGAGAAACCCAAATAGTTTAAAAATGCCAGCATCAAACTATGATTTATGCGATCAAACGCTTTCGAGTAATTAAGCAGGACTAATAATGTGTCAGTCTGCCACTATCTGATTCAATCTGGATGTCATCTGTGACCTTAGTTAATGCTGAAATACAGCTGTGATTATTGCGAAATCCTGATTGAAACTCAGGGAGTATAGAGTTTGTCTCCACGAATGTTTTGGTTTGACGGTCTCAAATTGTTTCTAGTACTTTAGAGAGCACGCATAATAAACTAATGGGTCTTGAAAGTTCTTAGGATCGGCTTTTTTAGCTAGAGGAAAAACGTGTGTTGACTTCCAAAGCGCCGGAAACGTGTTATGAGCTGTGCAAAAATTAAACATGTGTTCAATCATTGGAAAGATACAAGGGCAACAGTAAAGGAGTATGTTCGTGCTCATACGTTTCTTCTTCCAAAAAAAAAATGAAAAAATTTAAATAATTTGCCGTTGCCATTCTTTTCAATAAACTTTGTAACTTGCCACTTCTTTAAAGTTAAAATATATAAATTAGCATTATAAACATACCAATTTTCAGTTGCTTCTGCCTTGATGCCGGAGATGACACATTTTAATTACCTACATTTGCCGTTGATTTATATTAGGAATTCCAAACCACGTGATGTGTGCTCACCACAGCTGAATTAGATGTGTTAGCCACACATTGGTCAATTTCCCGTTTAATTCGGGATGATGATGGAAAACTCCGATGTCGGCAAATAGTATGTTTATTTGGTTGTGATGAAATGGATTTAAAGTTTATACTTTTTGACTCTCTAGATATGTATAAAAGAGATATGTTTAATTCGGTTACAGGATAAAGTTAAAGTAAGCAATTCAATTTTAGATCAATTTACATGGGAAGCATATGAATTAAAATTATTCGTTTTAAAAGCTAAGATGAAAGAAATAAACAGATTTTATGTGCAAGGTGAGATTTTTGAGATACAGCATTCTTTCTTACACTGTTTTGAAACACAAAAATTCTTATCAGTAACATATAACGATATGATAGTACGATCCCTAAGATTTTTGGGGCGTAATATATTTTAATAAATATTAATTATTATTTGTTTTAAGGTAAAACATTTCTGTTCGTATGTGCATGGTCGATGTTAGTGAAGTTTGAAGTTATATTTCTCTGGTCTTGCTTCCCAGTTTGAAATATACAATCAATTTCACGTACCGGCATGCCTTCATTGACAATAGTTGTACCTATTTGTGAGATGAACTTTCAGAAAGTTTCCAAGTCTGCACCGTTAAACATTTTGAATAGTTGTGATATAGAGTGGTTTATTATGTAAAATGTAAAAACAAAACTATTTTTCACAAACACTTCCACTATATTTTTTACAAAACATGTTTCGGTACCCAGTAGCTTCTTCGGACGTTACATTTCGAATGAATAAACTTAAGAGTATAGGAATATTTATATAACTTGGTGTAATACAACGATTCGGAAACTTTAAAGATATAAAATTCTGGAAATTTTTAAGAACTAGATATAAACTTAAACTACCTAAAATTATCGAAATAGATTTAACAGAGGTCAATTATTGAGTTCTGTCTAATCGTTTAAAAAACAATTTGAACGTTTGAGCTTATTGATAACTAGAGACTCCAATATATTTAATTTATGATCCTTATTTTCTTTGTGTAAAATTTTAAAATTTTTATAGGAGGTATGACCGGTCTCAATTAAGTGGTTTGTATAATTGGATTCGGTTTTTCCCTTGATAAAACATTTATAGTGCTCGTCTATTCTTTTATTAAAATATCTGCCTGTTTGACCTATATACGTTTTGTCACAATCTCTACAATTTAATTGGTATACACCTGATTGCTTACGTGTATCTGATTTTGTTTTATTATTTTTGTATGTACTTATTTAAATTTTAATATTTTTCTTTCGTCATCTTGGATTTTTACCAAAATTCTCTAGGTTATCCCAATTTTTTTTATAAGTAGACAGAAAGATAGACCGACGGAATTATCACATATTTTTTAGTGACTCTAAAACGTGAAGATTTGTAAAAACCTCGGAGGGTGCCTTTTTTTCGATAACAATACTTCCCTTTTACGAGGGATGTAAAAACATGCTGTAATGCTAAAGCTAATTATTGAAAATTTGAATATTTCTTGGTTACATTTTATTTTAAATAGTAATAACTTTTTAGATATTTTTTTCTTGTATAAGCTAAAAATCAACAACAAAATCGACATTTTTATAAATATTAACTCTGCCTATCTGTATATTTTGGAGTTTCCTATTTTTGTTTGCAACAACAATGATTAGGTTTGCTAATTTTTAATCGGAGCTATCCCACAATTTTTAAGATAAATATGAGTAAAGTTTTATTGGCTTATTTTTCCACGGGCTTAAATTCATTACTATAATATATTGACAGACAGCTATACAATGTTAAATAATGTACTCTCAACTAATTTAGTGCTTTTAAATATTTAAGTTTAATAAGTTAGTAGAATAGTTTATTTTCTTTAGGTATACTTGCAGAGATATTTAACAAATTTATTTTTAATTGAAATTGTTATAATTATTTGCTGAATAAAAGTATACAAATATGAACTTTTGTAGATTAATATTACTCTTTATTTCTTAGGAAAAACTATACATTTTACCATATATTCACATGAGCATGAGCATGAGCATGAGCATACTGGCGAACTATAGAAAATGTATTAAAAACTACAATTTTTACAGTTATAGCCTATTCAAGAAGTGATTGAACTCATTCTGAGATTCTAGCTAAAAAAAACTTTTTTCAGAAAAGACGTTTTGCATTTTCGGCGAAATAAAATCCAAACAACAATGGAAATGAAAATGAACCGTATTGAATTTCGTCGAGTCGAGAATAGTTGGGCTAACACATGCCACCCAGTGCAGCGGTCTCATCCACTTTATCTTGAGGGTTATTTCTCGATTTACTTTAGGGATGCATTAAGGGCAAATTTGTATTTAATAAAATATCATCAAAAATTTATTAAAGAAAAAACGGACTTTAGATAGGATTTTTTAAAGAAATTTGAAACATTTTCACCCTTCGTACGCAATATTCTCTCTCATACGCGGCAACTCTTTGCTGGCTTTCCATTAGAACATCAAATAACTTATTTAATCTTTGTTTTTTATGAAAATTATAACGAAAATAAATATAATGTAGTGATAACACGTCTTAGGTAGGTAGAGTTTTAATAAAAAAAAATATATCCAAATTAGTCAAGTCGAAACTGTCAGCGAAACCAAAACAAAATTACTCTCACAGATATACTATAAATATAATTAAAAATGCAAAAAACTACGCATTTCTAAAGTGAGCTAGAAGAATAAAATTTAAGCACAGTAATTTAAATTTTATAAATTGTGAGCCACTTATATTTAAATTTATTATACGAATAAAAGAGTCTACATATATTCTAAATAATCCAAGCACTTCGCTATTCCGCAATAAATTTTCCTCTTGCCGACGCGCCTCCCGCACCTAAGAACTGCCGCTTCTAACGGTCCGACGGCAGGTCACTTAAGATCTTAAACCTACGTGTTCACGGAGTGTTGTACGCGGTGAGCAAAAATGTAGAATATGGAACAAGAGTGCGTTTAAATGTAATTTTTTGGAGATAGTTTTGGAAATGGCTTCTCAAGCTAGTCATTCTTCTTACTGCAGTGTTGATGGATGTGAGGTTAACATAAATAGGAGAAATGTATCATCTTTTCGAATTCCTCAAGATCCAGCAAGGTATGTTTAAAGAACTTTTATTAAAAAGTTGTTCATTATTAATTTTTATTGCTGAAATTTGGCCAAGAACTCAATTCCGGTAAAATGGGAATAATAACGATTTTTCTCAAATTTTGTATTTTAATAATATACCATTACTAGTTTTGCTCTAAACATTTACATTCAGCCTTCAAAACTACAAATGACTCCTGCCTAGCCTAGCATGAACCGATTGTGTTCAATTTGAGTTCTTTTAAAGATCAATATTCTTTTGTTTCTTTACCTATCGCCAAAATAAGGGGTAGTTTATTTGAAAAATAAAAAAATTAATTTTCTTACATCTCAGTCTTAACGGGGAAAGGTTTCTTCTCTTAAATGCCTGATGCAACTTGAAGAGAAAAACGATTTGCTACATTGTTGGAACGGTCACTTGTGTGGAGTTGTAAATTGTCTCTTCCTTATTTTAAGATATTTACCTTGCTTCTGACATTTAAAGTAACCTTTTAAATTTTCACGAAAATCCGTTTTTTACTATGGAATAGTAATAGGTTTTCTTACTGTCCTGCGTCAATCAGTATTTATTCACAAAAAAAAATTAAGAAGGCTTTATAAAACATTTTAATTTATATTTTAAAGCATTTATGACTATTTGAAGTTAATATTAAAACCAAAATGTTTTAAGACAGCCGTTAGGAGCAAACTGTTTAATAAAGGGATTTATTGGCAACAATAAGGCTTTCATATAAAACTTATTTAGTATAAATGCTTAACAGTTTTGTGGTTTAGTTTTATTTGTGAGGGCGTTAAAGCCCTTGCATTGTATCAATGGCTTTTGTAGTGTTTTTGACTCATATTAGGTCACCTATAAAGTTGCCGACTCAAAACTGCGATAAAGTAATCATGAATCTATTTAAGGCATTTTAAAAATGTTTATTTGGTAGTTATATAGAGTTAAAAATAATCTGTACTATAAGCTGCGTGCGTACTCACATTTATTTCCTAGTATTTATGGCGCAAGGGCCTTTCAGTTCTTATTAGATTATAATTTCTGGAGAATGCAAGATGATACCTAGAGTGTGGAGATGGTCTTGAGAAAAGGTGAAACACATTGATTTTTTTTGGAAATATTCTAGTTTCTAGGTATATGGGAGGCGCCAAACGAGACCCAGTTCCCGTTACACCACCTATAAGATTTACGACTATTAGTTTTAAGAATTAGCCATTTAAATGTTATGCTATTAGGATATTGCTTTTTTTAGGGACCATGTATTCGTATTCTCTATCTCTAAGAACTTGGTAGAATATTTTTGAAGTACAATCGATTTTGATATCCTGTCGAGAACGTATTGATTGTCGTTCCGATAATTTTTGTAATTTAAATTAGAATAAACTAGTTGTAGGAAGTTCTTTGCATCATTTCGCAAATATAATTAATACATTTTTATTTTACATTTGTTGTTAATTGGTATGAAATTTAGTCCATAAGTTAACCTCTTATTAAGTTGAACATCTACTATAGTCGAATGCGATTTTATCGTGCGGGTCCAAAGGTCACCAACATTATGAATCAAATCAGAAAACACAGTGAATACCAAAATGTTGTGTGAATCTTTTATCGAGCTATTAAATCTCGATAGGCTCTTTACAAATATACAGAGAGAAAGAAAATAGTTTTTTTTATTATATTACGCAATATTATTAAGATAGCCACTTAATATTATTTTATATATTAAATGCCGAGGGACTAAATAAGAAAATTCGCTAAATATGTATTTGGTTAAATTTTGTTGGTTGGCAAAAATAAAAATACACAAAATGGCAAGCGCCTTAATAAAGTCGAAAAGCGGTTCGAATCAGTGGAACAATCAGGATATGTTCTGTTTATACAGCCACTTAATGAAAGTGACATTTTTCAGAATCACTAAAAATTATGAGCCCCGCTTGACCTAAAATCTAACCACTTATACAGTGTCATTTATTTAAATGCGAGCCACCCCTGTGCAAAGAAAACTTGTTTTTTTGTATTGTGATAATAAAAAAAAATTATTTTGCAAAAATATTATACACTTTTATTAAAAACACAAGATAATTAGTTATTACTTCCCTCGTGAAATTTTTTCAGATCTTTGCGTTTAAGGGTCCTTAGATGCCGGACAACATGGTTTCTCAATTCCTTCTGTCTGTAGGTATGTCTGTCCTTCAGTCGCGGCATAGCTAAAAAACTACTTATCCGATTTCTTCAAATTTCAGGATAAAATTAAGTGCCATGCATGCGAAAAATACAGGATATATATATATAACCTGTATTTTTCGTTAGCCCCGATTTTTTGGTATAATATCCAGGAGCCAGTGGCAAAAGCTCGGTATAAGGAATGTACAGAAACTTGTGCATGAAAAAAAAACATAATTTACTTCCGAAGAAGATTAAGAAATGTACACGAAAAAATCCAAAGTCAAAAGACTTAAGTTACAATGCAAAAATTGATATTCATAATGCAATTTATGATGTATACACGTCAATCAGAATTTTTTTAATATTATAGACTAAAAAATATCATCATCATTTAAAAAGTCCTCATCTTCTGAGTCGTCCTTAAATGGCGCATTGATCATTGGTGGTATTTCGACATTTAGAACTCGTTCTCGATTCCACCAATTCCATATTCATTTCTCCGTATGTTCCACAGATTTCTTCTAGTACTCCGGCGTAATATAATTTAATGAATCTTGCTAAACAATTTGCACTTCATCTGATGTAAGACCATCGTTCACGTGTTTTTCGTAATATGATTTTGCCCCAGCCCATATTAATTCTATTGCGTTAAACTGGCAATGGTATGGTCATGTCCATTTTCCCGTAATATTACATCTACGGCATATATTGTTGGTTTTTTAATAGATTTTGCCATTTAAAAAAGTTCTAGTTTCAGCATATTGGGTAAAGGATTTTGTTTTTGTTTTATTAGCCAGTCATAAATATCACTTTTCTTCCAGGATGAAGTAGGTTGTTTATTTAAGATTCTTGAATGATAAGACGCATTGTCCAGAACGATTAAAGATGGGGCCTTTAAATTTGGAATCAGTTGTTCTTTTAACCACTTTTCAAACAGTTCACAGTTCATATTATCATGGTAGTCCATACTTTTGGATATTAAAGAAAACAGTAAGTTTTCCCGTCCCACATCCCTTTTTTCTCTTGACACTTTTTACAGACTCATCCTGCCAAGATTTCCAACCACTTCCATTAGAAAACATCCAAGTCTCGTCTAAAAATACCACTTTTCTAAATTTTGAATTAAAATTTTCCGTGTATTTCTTTAAAAACTGGATACGCTGACTTGCTATATGTGGCAACTTGCATAAAAATCTTCGATTACGGTTGTTTTTATATCGAAAACACAACATTTTTATTAATTTTGACAACGATTTTAGTCCAATTTCCAATATGCCTCGATTTTTTAAAGCTTCTTTTAAAACTTGAAGGGTTATATTAGTTTTTGATGTGTATAAATCGTAAATTGCATTACAAATTCATTTTTCCATTATCACTTATGTCTTCTGTCTAGCTTTTTTTGTGCACATTTCTTAATCTTCTTCGGTAGTAAATTATGCTTTTTTTCATGCACAATTTTCTGCACAGTCCTTATACCGATTCCCAGAGCTTTTGCTACTGTCTCCTGGATATTGGCCGGTGAATTTTCATTTTCGTAATATTTTATTAGATTTAATACTATTTTTTTCGCCTGTGGATGCAAAAAACCCGAAAATTGTCTATTACTTATTTTGTCACTGACTTGTCAATCTGACTTTGAAGCGACATCGCTCAAAGATTTTTGCAACTGCTGGTATTTATATGTTTATCCTCTTTTTTCATGTGAAAATATCATAGGTCTATCTAATTTATCTTCCGGATTTTATGCGGAGGATATGATTACACGTAATAAAAGAAAAACAAACTTAAAAAGTTTTTCGTTGATACATCGTATGACCCGCACGATAACTCTGCTTTTGATTATACTCTAAATATTAATATGAATACCTAAAGTAACTAATACAGTTATTGATCGTTCTCCCTAGCTGTTAGTTCGTTGTGATTTGCGACCGCTCGCAAAAAAAAGCCGTCTTTTGGGAGCACAACAAAGGAGTGAGAGAACTGTTTCTTTCTTAAACTGTGTGAGACGCCAGTCATAATTCTTATCACATCTTAGTTCAATCAACGTTTTAAAACGTATTATTCATTTCACCCTTTTTGACCTGCAAATACCTAAAAACTCATTATTTTCAGTGTTAAATACCCTTAACCCCTGACAGTAAGACATCGGCACTCATTTTGAGAATGATTATTTTAGAGAGCGGAGCAATTTTGATTTTAGACTAAACATTTTTTTAAAAAATAGTATTATTATACATCCCTGGTATATAAACAACTGCGGCCTGAAGCATCTCAAAAACCGTGAAGCTCATATAAGTAGTCAAAATTTTCAAATTTTTTTCTGGGGACATTAATTGCTTAAAACTACCACCTTATTTTTATACTGCCTCCAAGTACTTAACCCACGTAACCACACCTTTTGTATTATTTTATGAGTTTTGGTATAAAGAGTGATAGGAGCTAATGTACTAAGCGGATCAAAAATTTGTGCTAACCCTGACAAGGTTTTAGGTTTTTTTTAGGCAGAGTTTTATACAGTGGCGATCAATAAAATTGAGGAATATAAGAAACAATTCCCAGTAGGATTTCATCGTAATCCTAAAAACCTTTACGGTTGTGTTTTCGGATTTAAAACCAAGTGAGCAGTAATTGTTTGGTAACTCATCAGGGTTAAGGTTACTAAGCCATGATGACTAATCACTTGACAACCTTCATATAAGAGTGCGAGTGCGAAGGAAAATTAAAAAGCGAATATATTTATTTAATAAATATGGAACAGAACGTTTATATTCATGGTAATTGATATCGTACCAGCTGCTGTCAGATCAAATTCGACCGGCCTACTGGTTTGCCATATTGATAATTATATTTTAGAGTAATTTAATTAATTGATTGCTTGATAACGTGTATATTACTTTAATATTATTAATATAATAACGGATAATAAATGGAATGTGTGTAAATTTCGCCCGGATTAATTTTGGCAAAAGTTGGAAACCGTATTACGGCTATTATTAATGGAATTTAATATTTTTCGAAATTTGATTGATTGTTTGTATCTAGCGGGAAATATTTATATACTACCACAACAGATAAAATTTTGTTGGCAACATTTTTCGATTATTATAAAAATTTGTAGCTGATTGTACTTTTCTATTTTTTAAGATTATGTTGAGATAGCCAAAAAAGCAACAAACTTGAATATTGCAAAAGCAAACCATTCTCAGCAATTTTTTTCTCGAGAGGTATTTAACATGACTATTTCAGGAGTAAAACAAACAATAAACATCAAAATATATATTCCACAATTTTTAAATTGCTAAGGAAATATTTAAATAATACCAAATCTATCAAAATTTTGTCGCTGTAATCAGATCATATTGATTTTGTCAACGTGAGTAGTCTTGCCAGTAGAAAACAACGAAAGTACGTCGCACTGATCTGAAGCCGCGATGAAAGGGGGAGGTTTGTCAAAAACAGACCGTTTCTGTGGATATATAGAGTTTTAGTCAATCAGTAATGAGTAATTCACCGTTTCCATAGATACTTGCATTCTTTTCTTAGCCTCAAATTCGTGCGCCAAACTTTAATTGTCACGGAATTTTGCGAGTAAAAACACATTAGCAAAGTAGTCGTATTTATAATATAAGGAGTAAATTATGTCGGCAAAATAATTTGATTGTTATGAAAGTTTGTTGCTAGGCAATTTCGTGAATGGCATTTACGACAAAAATATCTTGAATGAAATTGGCAGATAACAACAAACTTTATTAACAAGAGAAAATTTTTAGTAGACAAAATATTCCCTGGAATGATGTTTGACATGTTTTTTCAAGAGAAAAACAAATTATATAATTTTTCAATTGCTATGGCTACATAACCCAACAATTCTGTCACTGTAATCACATAATTTTTTTGTTAGGGTAAGTCGTTTGTCAGTAGAATACAGCTACATAATCCGTTTGTCATGTTGCGAAAGGAATTTATAAAGCAAGCATCATCCGTGTCTCTAGATAAATGTCAGAAAAAAGTAAAAATGAAAAGATAATAATCATTTTTAAAATTAGCTGCTAAACTGTTTTAAAGGTAGTTTTTGGCTTTTTCACATCGCAAAAATACGTATTTGTAGGGTGGCAAAGCTTAACCAAGGCCTATGCGTGGCTTCATGAATTAAGTGCCATTTTATCTCCTTATGCTTTTAATTCGTGTTCAAAGTCCGCTTGCTGTTGGCGCACCTAACTGATCTATTTAATCGTTTAAAAATCGCAGTTGCGAATACACATACTAACGCATTGTTGTTTGTATTGGAGGGTCTTGTTTATATGTGAAATATAAATTGAAGTGCTTTTACTAACGAAAAAAGAAGATCTACAACCTCCAGAATGACAAAACGTGAGTCAAGGCTTAATGGAAAGTGTTATACTACTCAAAAGAACAGAAAGGTTAAATCATTTAAACAAATACCTACCTTGGAGGTAGGTAGTAGGGTTTTTGTTTTTAAAAAATCAAATAATAATAAAAATTATTCATTTTCAGGTAAAATGAAAATGCAACTACCTTGGCTGTAAGGAAGTTACTGACGTGAAGGTTAAACTGTTTGAATCATATTAAAAGCTAGTACTTATTGAACAAGGGAGCTATTTGACAGGACTACTTCAAGTTTTGCCTATCCAGAGACGGTGCTATTGTTCCTACGACGATTCATCTGAAAGCAGGAGGCAATGTACTATAGGTTTTACAGTACCGGATGGTGGGAAAGGAAGTTTAAAAAAAATGTGTAGGAAAACTTTTAAGGAGATGTTTGCATTAAGCCCCCAGAAGATTACTATGTTGGTTAACCGACTAAAATAAAGATAAAATATCATATTAGTAGATTTTTAAGGGTGAAAAGTCACTATAACCAACGACATGGAAATAACATAGACCCTGTTGTTTACATTTTGGAGGAATCCAATATTAACCCTGGTTTGCCAAACCGTTACTGTGACCAGATTATAACGGATATCATCCTTTATACTATTACCTAAATAAACAAGGAATTCCAGAAATTCCCAGTATAAATTTCCATATAGAATATTTTAAAAATTATTATAATTAAATAGCTTATTATAAATAACTCAAACTGAATCTGTTTTAAATGTAATTTAAATCTTCTGTAGTTATTATTTTTATTTCAAGAAATAAAGCCCAGAATAATCGGCAACGTCGGAATTCTACCTTTTTCGAGTATACTACAGATTTCTTTCGGGATCATTCGGAAGACGCCGAAGGCGGTCGTAGTCATTCATGATTTCGACCTATTTGATGCGCGGCGTTGTAATTCTTCTAGTTGGTGAAATAAGTGTTTTTCAGAAATTCAAGTGTTTTGTGTGGCTATTTTCAAGAATCTGTTTATAAAACTTTAAGAAAATGGTGCGAACTTGCTTTATTTGCAGAAAAAGAACCGATTTAAACACAGAAGTTTGTTTTCGAAGGTAAGTAAGGTTATGTCATACCAGTGCTGTAGTTGAAGGGTAAAAACACCGTCTAATAGCGTTCTTATATTTGCAAATGAAATATTGTTTTTGTATTGCACATTTCCTTTGGGCTTAAATTAATTTTTTATAACTTCAACTTATCTATAAAGTCGAAGACACTGATGATATACGGAGTACAGCGTTTTGCTAATTTATATATTTGTGAAAAGTCTCAAATATTCCTCTAAAATTTATCAAACTACCTTTTTTGAGGGGTTAATAAACAACATAAATATACTATTTGGTAAAGCAGAGGTACTAAATTTTAATTGAGTAAGCTGTAAGACCCACTATTTTATGTTGTCATTAGTTACTCCAGGATGGTTTACATTTTGGATGATATTTTCAAGGAATATTTAGGGTAGTGTCGGAGTTCTCATATAGCAAGCATATACAAAAAATGAAAATAGCGCAATTGCGTTACTTTTCAATTTTTCATGTACTATAGATTTTCTTTAATGAATTTGAAATGCTTTAATTTATTGCCTAAAAATTTGGTTTTTAAAAATAAGTAATCAAAAAAGTAAATAAATACCATCCTGAGGTACATTATTCCAACTAGGGAGAATCTGTTTTTATCAGGTGAATTCGATAATATAAATAATAATATAATATATTATAATGAATGTTAAAAATATTAAACAACTTGACACAAAATATTTATATTGTCAATAAGTGAAATGTATAGCGGGGAAGGTGGATGGTGGGGAAAAGGGGGGTAAATTGAGGGATAAATGCTGTAAAGATATTGTTTTTCATAATATGGTTTTTGTAGTTTTTAGGGACACGAAGTTCAATTTTGTATTCATATTAATATTGGGTCATGTTTATTGCTGATATTTCTATAAATTTGAATAGATCCAATACATGTAAAGGTGGTGCATTTTTATATAATATTACTTGCCGCGAGCTTTTTACCATACTTCGCGTAAATAGAACTAAAATGTGTTGGAAAAAGGGTGAAATCAAAATGTTTTGAAAAAAAACCCGATTTCAAAAAATAGGTTGCATTAAAAAGTGATAAATTATATTTTATTACATATTTTCTATGAAGTCGGTGATAAGCTGATAAAGATAGGTATTAAATAAGCATTATACTCTTGGTATAGACATCAAAACACAAAGTGGGTCCATGTAACAAAATTTAGTTTTATCTTCATCTTTAGTAACAATAGCAATAAGAACTCACCCTGTTATTGGTTGTATTTTGTCATGGAAATGCTTGTTCTTTAATGACCAAGCTTACTGCTAATAATAAATATTGCCACATGAACCATTACATAAATATGTTTTTGCAGGCACGTAGCCAGGATTTCAGTTCTAGGGGGATCCAACCCTGTCAAAACCAATTCAATGACAAAAAAATTATTAAGTAGAATGCTTTTTTTTCCCTTGTTGCTAGTCCCCCTGCAAGTGCAACAAAATATGAAAAAAAGTTGCAAAAAAAGTTGCAAAAAAACTAGTTATCTGCCAATATCTATTAAAACATTGCAGGTAGAGCAATTATGAAAATGTAAAAAATTATAGGTATATCTTGAGCAAATAGGATGTTGGCGACTTTTGCTTAGTATTTTTAGGATTTATATATTTAATAGTATTTTAATAAATAAGTGCTTAGTCACTTTGTTAATATCGATGTTAATGTGGTGTTATTTTCCATAGAGGGTCTGGAACCATATTGCTACATTAAAAATCTGGATATCTTTAATCATAAATGTATTCATCTTTCTTTTTAGTACTTATTCGAAATTCTAAAACTACTTTTAATGAGCGTTTGCTTAAATGTTTTTCTTTTTTTTGAGAATTCTAAATATTCCTCACTGTCAAAATCGAATATTTTTTGGAGATATTTTTTTTCAATCCCCAAAGGTAAATTCAATAATTTTCTTATTCCTTAGATCGTGTTTTGTATACGTAAAGATAAGAACTTCAAAATTGTGTGAAAATATACCATATATTCTAAGTTTAATAATAATAATTTTTGTTGGAATTATCATAAATTTAGTCTCCTCACGCATTCGCAATTTTGCTTATGACAGGAGATTTTTGTGGAAGAAAAATGAAATTTATTTTCCTATCGATTTATGTTAGAAACTGTTGTACTTACGAAAAAATCATTAGGTGCGTCTTTGTTTAGGGTAGCCTTTCTTAATTTTTTACATTTACATATTTGCGAAACTTCTTTGCAATCGCAGAATGTCTTAACAGTGTAAACTTGGGCTTGTTAAAAAACCCGTCAAAAAGTTAGAATTTCAAAAAATAGCCTGCTACCTAATTTTCCGGAGGTTCGAGTTAAAAAATAGCTGTAGTAAGCAGAGCCAATACGGAACTGCTAATCAGCAATTATTGGAATTCTACTTTCGTAGGTTAAATTATGTAAAAACTCCTAAATATTTTTAGGGTCTCGCACCGGGGGGGGGGGCGGACCCCCCCCCTAGACTACGTGCCTGGTCTTTTGTCACAGATAATTATTGATACAATTATAATAAATCAGCTTCTAGCTAACCTAAAGGTTATATATATATATATATATATATATATATATATATATATATATATATATATATATATATATATATATATATATATATATATATATATATATATATATATATATATATATATATATATATATATATATATATATATATATATATATATATATATATATATATATATATATATATATATATATATATATATATATATATATATATATATATATATATATATATATATTTATATATATATTTATATTTATATATGTATATATATATATATATATATATATATATATATATATATATATAAATATAAAGCTATATAAAATTCCGATTTTGAAAATTGTCACTGAATCATTAAGTATGTAATAGACGAGTTTAATTATTATATAAATAATGAAATATTAAATTAATATGGTGTTACTTTTGTTTTGTCGATAATAATAGTTGTTTGTTATTATATCAAACCGTTTATAAATAAATTATACTAAGCTTTTAAACTTTGTTTTATTTTTATAAACCACGTGTCCGGGTGAAAATTTATAAGGTGCAGCACCACTTTCAACCTTCTTATTTAAATTTTTATAAAAAAAAATGCAGGTTCACACATAGTGTAAAATATTATACAGTGTGCTTCACAATCACCAAAAAGTTCCGATGATTTTATGGTTAAACATCTTGCATTTTAATGCATTTATTTATTTTTTTTATTATTGATTTCTTGATAAAAGTTGGTGGTTCAAAAAAATATTTTTGATAGTAATAAACTTTAGATCAGGATATTCAAAAAAGTGGATTTCACTAACAATTTCAAAAAAATAAAATTTTTCTGACGATAGTTTGAAGGGCCATAAAAAATCGTAAATGTAAAGTGAGTAAAATTTTTTATATTATAGTTATGGAGATATTTAAGGTCAAACAGCAAAAAAACATTTTTCTATTTAAATCTTTCCTTAGCTATTACTAATATGACATAACTAATACTAAACCTCTATTTACAATTTTTTACGGCCGGGCCAGTCACAAAAATTTTAATTTTTGAAATACACTTTTTCGTATTTTGTGAATGCCCTGTATATCTGACTTAAAGTTGAATATTGTGAAAACTATTTTTTCGACAAACACACAAGTTTTATCAAGAAGAAAGTTTTTCGAGAAATTGATAATAAAAAAGTTTCCCATTTAGTGCAAACTTTTCCACGATATAATATCTAAATTAATTGTTTTCAAGTTATTATTAAAACTCTCACGTTTGCAATGTGAAGTCGTTCCTGTTCATCTTAGAACAAAAAACTGTCGTATCCACCATACTAATATTTGGGCTCAAAAAAATATAGCAAATAATACATTATCTCAAAAATAGCTACGCCACTGGTAAGCCTCGCGAAGATATCTGACAGCGTTGCAATTTTCACCGCAAACTATTCTTTATGCGATCAGTCAGTCTTTTTTCCACTCATACACAACAACAAATTGATGTTTGATTCTATTTATTTCATTTTTATGAATGAAATGCTGGGTCTATTTCTTTTTGACGTCATTGACTATAACCGTAAAAAATCTGATAAGGCATATTTAAGTAGTGATCTCAAACTGCACAGGTTATTTGAAGCTTTCAACGAAAAGCATCTTGAAAGCATGGTTATATACTAATTTTATCGCAAGGATATCTTAAAAGATTTTCCAAAGTTGTAAAACTTGTGATTCCATTCATTTGAAAACCAAAAGCAGTGATACTAGTGAGGCCAAGACAGCGAAAATCGAGCTAGAATTGCATCATAGGGAAGTTGAAGAGGCGTTTCAAATCAAGAAGAATGATACTGTACGTAGTACTTTACCGGAAAGTACAACATGCACTTTTACTATAGACTTACAGAAAGTATTTCCACTTTCCAAACTAACCCAGCGTAGTATGTACAGGGTATCCGAATTTGGATGGTTTTGCGGGGTATCTCCCTTATTACTGAAGATAGAGAGATGCGGTTTTCGCAACACCATGCTACTTTTTTGTGAAACCAAAGAAGCCACAAACACATTTTTCCTAGCCCTTTTCGTTTTTGAGATACAGGGTGAAATTGAAAATTTTGCGTTTTTAGGTACCCCTCGTATCTCGATGACCTGGCAACTTACCGAAAAGGTAAAAACTAACTTCGATAGAGTTTTTTACGTAGAATCCAGTGGCGTAGTCAGTTTTTGGCTGGCTGCTATCGTTTTCGAGGTATAGACTAAAGTTGGGTTTTTTTAAATGGGATACCTTGTATATTTTTTAATATTTGGTTTCCGCTCATTTTTAGCTTCTCAAAAATATATAACACTTGATATTTATTGCAATTCGGTATCGACAATTAAGTCAATTTAAAGAAATTTTAATGTGTTTTTCTAGTAGGCCATGAAAATTGTGTGTTAATTTTCTAAATCTGAATTATCTGTACCACAGTTTGTTATAATATCATTATTAAATAATAAATCAGTTAACAAAGATTCATACTATCTAATTTTTACGCTAATTATTTTTCTAATGTTGACAATAAAATTGTATTCTATCAAATACTTACTATTGACTAAATTAGAAAAAAAGGCTATGCAGGGTGTAGAAATTACAGATACTGTTCGAACTGTTCCCCATTATACCTTATACACATATCACACATCTTTCTTATTCTACTTAGTGCGTTAAGCATAATCATTTGGCGAGCTTGTAAATATCTAAAGGCTCTTGTGTCGTTTTGTATATCTTCGATCGTGTGGTGTTGCCTTTGGTAGATGATGCTTTTAAGATATCCCCACAGAAAAAAGTCTAGGACCGACAAATCTGGCGACCTAGGCGGCCATCTTACAGCCCCATTTGTACCAATCCAACGACCTGGAAATTCATTTTCTAAAAAGGTACTAACAGTCCGTGCATTATGAGCTGGGGCACCATCTTTCTGAAGAAAAATATTTTGTAATTGTGCCAAAGGAATATTATCTAATAAATCAGGAAGCGTATTCTCCAGTATCTCTAGGTACCGGTTTCCAGTAAGACTACCGTTATAAATGACATACCTTATTTTTGTGCCAAGGATAAAGCAGGACACGCTAAATCCAAACCTGCCTTGTTGTTCGCGTGGAAATATAACGTTCATTTTCTTTGTACCAGTATATATTATTGCACTTGAGATATATGCCTCGTCAGACCATATAACTCTTCTTTCGAAATTTATTTTGGTATTAGTCATGTGAATGTACCAATTGCCAAAATCTATGCGACGCTGTGCATCTCTCGGGTGCAAATGGTGCACTAACTTATATTTATATGGTTTGAAATGGTATTTTTTTAGAATAGTCTGCACTGTTGACTTAGGTACTTCCACTTCATCCTCGACTTTTTGACAGGAAGTTGACGGATTCATTGAAACGGCAGCTATTAATCTCTTCAGTTTCCCGATTTTCTTTGTAATATGACTTCGGTTGCGGTACTTTGAATGATCCGTGATTTACTTTTATTCATGAAAATGTTCTCTTATCGGGCAGTCTTCATACTAGGTATCTATAAGGAATAAATGCTTATTTACAGATATATAGAGTATAGAACGACATATTCAAAATAAATTAAATTGAATTATTTTATTATACAGGGCGATGTAAAAGATGTTTTTCTTATCACTTATCAACAAAACTGCTATTCTACTTCAAATATTTTAATTATAATTAATTTTATTGGAAATTTAGTGACATCGTATCTTTCATGTTACTGCTGCATACTTGCTGCAATAATATGCTTTTTTATTACAAGCAAATTTTGTACACAATTGTAACCTATTAGGAACGATAGGCATAATTTGAAGTATTAATATTATTATTCTAAAAAAAGTCATAAAACTAAAGTTTTATTATTATCTATGCTTTTGTTTTTCAAAAATACTGAGAGTCCTTCTACATCGGCTATCACTAGTTCCGAAAAGCCCTGGTTTAAGAAGCAAAGCTATTTTCTTTACTTAGTATTACTCCTGTCACTTACCGGATTAGATACATCTCTGACGCTTCATCCGGATTTTCCTGGCATTGTATAAAACAAACAAGCATGTCATATTTCTCCAAGTTTTCGAAATTCGCAGCCATTTGATATTAAATAAATGGACAAAGGCAATATTTGATTAAAATAATTTAACAATGACAAATGTCAATTAGTTTCTACAATGGCTCAACAGAATCTATATATTCTTTTATTTAATCAAGTCATAGCCGCCTTATTTTATGTAAAACAAATCTTGGGTATTTCTAAGGGATAAATTAAATTGTTGTAAGTAAGTATTTTCAAACAACAAAATAATTGTCAACATTAGAAAGGTATTAAATCCAACGCCATCTGTTGTAAATAAAACATTTTTAGTGTATAATAGGTATATATTTTTTTTATTAGATTTCCTAAGTATTTGTGTTAGTTGTTTATTGTTTAATTATGATATTATAACAAACTTTGGTACGGATAATTCAGATTTAGAAAATTAACACACAATTTTCATGGCCTACTAGAAAAACAGATTAAAATTTCTTTAAATTGACTTTATTGACAGTACCGGATTGAAGTAAATATCAAGTGTTATATTGTTATATATTTTTGAGAAGCTAAAAATGAACGAAAACCAAATATTAAAAAATATACTGGGTATCCCGTTTAAAAAACCCAACTTTAGTCTATACGGCGAAAATGGTAGTATCTATCCAAAAACTGACTACGACACTGGATTCTACGCGAAAAACTCTATCGATGTTAGCTTTCACCCTTTCGGTAAGTTGCCAGGCCATTGAGATACCAGGGGTACCTAAAAATGCAAAATTTTCAATTTCACCCAAATTGAAAATTTTGTATCTCAAAAACGAAAATGGCTGAGAAAAAATTGTTTGTGGCTTCTTTGGTTTCACAAAAAAGTAGCACAGTGTTGCGAAAACCGCATCTCTCTATCTTCAGTAATAAGGGAGATACCCCGCAAAACCATCGAAATTCGGATACCCTGTACTACAGTCGTCAACTATCAGGCTACAATATGAGAATTCATAACACTGACACTCCAGATAGCATTATGTGCGTGTGACATGAGGGACAATATCGTAGAGGTGGGAACCAAATCCGTCATGCCTCTTAAAAGCTTTAAACGCTGGAATTTTTTTCAAATTTGTGCATTTGCAGTGATAATAAAATTGTGCGAGAGACAGTTTGCTTTGGTTGTTATACATTTACTTGATGTCTCTACGATTTTTTGATACTATTGATCACAAATTTCTAATATCGGTTCATGGTTTTTCTGCATCTGATCCCGACTTTGCTCTCATTGAGAAACGCTCAATTTAAAAATGGAAGTAGTTAAATATGTTATAAAAGTATTAGAAATATCGAGACCTTGTAGACCATACAAGGTTTTGAATATGGGTGATGAAGACGTAAGGTTTTTCGATTTTGACACAGCTTTAGCAGAATATATAACAACATTAAAACTGCGAATTTTACAAGCGTAAACAAGCTTCTTGGTTACGCATAACAAAAGAAGATCCCGGTGTGGTCTCATATAAACAATACTTTAGCAAATTATTAGACTGGGAAAATGTCATGTTCTTAAAAAGGAAATCACCATCGAAAATATCAAGATAGCAGAACTCACTTGCTTACCGGGTCACGAGCTTCTAAATGAAAACAAGACAAAAAAAATTACGTGCCATGATGGAATTCATCTATACCGAAACCACGTAGTTTTTTGAAAATATTCTATGTGTCTAAGGAAATAACCCCATAGAACTTTTCCAAATATATTTGTGTTTTGAGTTATATTTGTTTAATAAAAATGCATTCAATTAACCGCTTACAAATTTGTCAATAGTTTTACTGTTAAAAAATAAAAACAATATTTGCTTCATTATCAAAATATGTAGTTTTTCATTTTTCCACAAAAATGCTTTTTATTACACGATCTTTTAGCTTCAGCACTTTGGATTTATATGTCATACCTTCCCATAATTTTTCTGTTTATAAAAAGAAAGATTCGTTTACTGAGCACTCAATTAACTCGGAGTTTATTTTTTTACCTTTAATTACGTTCCATCAGTTTCAAAATATATATACAAATATGTGATCGTGGTTTAGTTTACTTTAAAAATAGAATATATTTATTCAGTTGGAAATTAAAAGTGGGCCAGCAAGTATTTGTATCAAACAGCTTCGTGTTTTTTTTTCAGTGCGAAATGATTTATAGCATGAAAGCCCAAACAACACAAACATGCTTTTAACGACACAATCGCCGACAATTTTGTCCGGGAAATTATTTCATCGATTTATGCTTGACAAAATTACAAAATGGATTGGATTAATTCGTAAGGCAATTTTTGCGCATGATTTAATGTTCAAAGCAAAATAAAGGACGGGTTTATCCTATACAGGAACACATCTCCCGCAGTCAGCGCTTACTTGCACAGAAAATAATGCAATACGACATATCTTTCCGATTGATGGTTAAAACCATCAAAGTATGGACCAAAATCTCAAAAGTAAAATATGGGATTTGAAATACTGACTACACGAAATCAAATTTGATTAAAGATTAAATCTTTTAACATATTTCGACAAATCAAAGATTCAAATAAGTAAAATGAATGCTGTTCCCATACTTTTGAAGGATTTACATATACTGTCAGTTACTGCAGAAATGTATCAAGACACAAGGTACAAGTTACTTTTTTAAAAGTATCTTAGATACTTTCAAGAAGATACATTTAGTCAAGAAGTAAGTTACTTTTTAAAAGTAACTAGTTACTCTAACAAGATACTTTGTTTTCTGGGTTTACCATAGGTACTATAACTATATTAAACACGTTATCACAGTGCGTTTGATATAACTTAACAACAGAGTGCCTACCAAGACATCAAAAACCTGTTATGGCAAATTAATTATCACAAAATATGGGACTAAGGCTACTACTTTGTTATACTTAAATACACATAACAAAAATAAACATTAAAACTCGTAAAAGTAATATGAAGCATATGGGAAAAACTAATTTAAACTAAATATATTATACTCCAGGCGGTGGGTTAAAAAATCATGTAAAAAATGGAAAAATTAAACACTTTTTTATTTAATGGGTAGATTTAGGTCGGCGAAAAACATATTAAAATTTCTCCCACCCCCGATGAAATCGCGACCCCCTAAATATACAAGAACTTGGTTTTGTGCAATAACTCATTTTCTCTTTGTTATACCATAAATATGACAAAATAAAAGCTTACAATATTTTCTACAAGAAAGGATTTGTACATTTTTATCGTAACAGCAGCACTATCGCCGTAGCAGGCGCTTTAAGCTGACTTTTGCGAGTCGAGCAAAACGAATTATTGTTGAACAAAAATCAACTTGTTATGTAATTTGTATACTTAAGAGGGTTCTCGTATGACATTAATGCAATTCTCGGGGGCAGGTGTATATATAAAGGCTGGACAAATCGGGCCCAGCTTTCCTTTGGGAAAGTTTCCACTGTGTTTCAGACTGAGGTGTACGTCATTTTAATGGCAACAACGATGAGGAAAGTCATAGAAGGAATAGAGGAGAAGATTGTCATTTGCTCAGATAGTCAAGCAGCGCTTTAGGCGCTGGACTCACCCATGTTGGGATTAGCATTGGTTCAGGAATATAGTGACAGGCTGGAGCAGTTGGCACGGAGTAAAAGGGTGAGGTTGATTTGGGTGCCGGGACGTTGTGGGATTGAGGGTAACGAGAAGGCGGATAAGCTTACTAGACTTGGAGCCGCCAGCGCATATGTGGGACCAGAACCGGCTTTAGATTTTACTAAAGGCAGCAGATAAGGACTGCACTCGACGAATAGGCGCACCAAGCTAAAGATTTCATTGTGAAGCCCGATAAAGGCCAAACAGAGTGGCTGTTTAAGCGGGACAGGAAGACCCTGACTTTATCGTAGGAGTAGTAACGGGGCACTGTCGATTAAGGAGGCACCTTTCTATCTTAGGTATTGGAGAGGACTCTACCTGCGCGGAGTGTCAGGAGGAGGAGGAAACTCCACTCCACTTCCTGTGCAGTTGTGAAGCACGAGCAAGACTACGCCAGGCTATTTTTGGCACTACGATCTTGCATAGAGATGCAGTCAAGGAACTATCCAGCAAAAATATCCAGACCTATTTAAGCAGAACAGGTAGATTTAAGGATGGAAACCTGCTGGCGGGTGGTGGTTGAGGGAGGGTCTGGGGTAGATTGGAATATGATAGGCCTACCAGTCAGGTCTCTACACCTCCCCACAACTACTACTACTGTATACTTAAGAGGTCACACTGTCATCAGAAGTGTTTAAAATATAAAATTCGTTCAAATCTGAAAAACTTTAACTGCAAAATATAAGTTTTTTTAATACGACACTTGTGCATATGTTTGCGTTAACTTATAAATTATCACAAAAGCATCAAATTTTAGTGTATCCTATACCAAATTCTGTATATTGTGTTAGTTTTTCAATCTATCTGCTCATTTTTACTTGCAGTAATCACAGTAGGTACTGGAAATAACAACAGGAAACAAATTAACAGGAGCAAAATACCTAATTAAATAAAAGATTTAACATAGCAAAGTTCTTTGATATTTCTTAGACCGGTTTACTCTCTGATGTTCTTCAACCGGGGCATTTGTTTTCTTCCCATTTTCATTCTGCCTCCAATATTTCCATCGATAACTAATTGAATCATTTGGTACTTGGAGTTTCTCATCTGACCTAGCTTTTCTTCTTTTGATAATTGTTAGTAGTTCTCTTCCTTTTCTCATTCGTTAGTCATTCTATCTATGAATGGGAATTTTTAATAATCCGTTGCATGTCCACACCTCAAATGCCTCTATTTTGTTCAGTATCCTTGCATTCATGGTCTATGTCTCTACATCATACAACAAAACAGACACCATATAACATTTTTAGTATAGCGCATTCTTAGTTTTAGATCAATATCGCGGTTTGTCAATATCTACTATTAAGTACTATTATCTGCTATTAAGCTTGCATTCTCATATGTCGTCAGCATATCTTATATTGTTGAATAGTTTTCCATTGAGTTGTATGCCTAGCGATTCGTTGTCTAACATGCTTTCGGTAAAGTCCAATTTTCTCGAAAATTATTTGCTCCAAATAAATATTTTGTTTTTATACAGTCTAAAAGCTATGTGTGACAAAAAGCTCTATATGACTATTGTGAAAAATGTGTAATGATCGTGGGAATGGTGCAGGTAAGCATTGTGAAACTTAACTTGAGATATTTGACCAAATTTATTTTAAAATAATCTGAATATTTATTAAAATCCATTCAGAAACTAATGCTTACATTAAATTTTTGAACAGAACATTAGAATCTTCGATGGTTTCAAACTTAAAAAGCCTAGAAGACACATCGATGGGCCCTGTAAAGTACAAAGAACTCCTGGTTTATAAAACTTTCGGGAATCTGGCTTTGTTGCCTTAAGACATATAGGCTGAGGTGGTGCATCAATTTAACGAGTAATGATAGTTTTTCCATTTCACTAATCAAGCCTGAATACCCTTTTTAATCCAATATACATATACAATGAAACTACCCAAATACAGCAAAAATAAAGCCGTAGATAGATCCAGTTTATACATCAGGTTTTTTAGAAAGTGGAACAGTCCTCTGAACAAACCCATTGCTGTAATTTGACATTTGTTATAGACGTGCGTTTTTAACGTAAATCTAATAACATATTTTTAATAAGCATTAAAGCGCATGTCAAATTTTCTTGCGGGATGCAGTAAGTTCATTTCATATTTAAAAAAAAATACTTTTAGTATTTGCGGAAGATAAAAGTAACACTATGAAAGTTCAAACAAGGTCTATATATACTCTGTTTTACTGACGTTCAACTTAAAAATTTAAGAAGATTATATAAATAGAAATATAAATGTAAATTCTATATAAAGTATAAAATTGAATAAGTGAGGTCAGGTTTTTGTTTTGTTGTATCTTTTTTTATATACATATTATAAGCGATGTGAATTGATTTTTACTTTAAAAAACAAATGGACGTGTAACAGCTTTTCACAATATAAGAACACTAAATAAACATATAAAAATATTGTTAGCATCATCCGTTCCGTTGGCCAGCGTTAGTCTATTAAAATAGTGATGACGGTCGTGGGTTAAATGCAATATTGAGTTGAGGTTTTCAGATTTTGACCCATATCAATCAATTTATGCAACAAATTACAAAATCGAGTGAATTATTTCGTAAGGCGATTTTTGTTCATGATTTGATGTTCAAAGCGAAATATAGAACGGTTTTATCTCACAGAGGATCACTTCTGCTTTAGTAAAGAAGACGTTTAATTGCACAATTCCGATTGATACTTAAAACGTTTATCAACAGGATTGTGAAGAAGAGTTGTAGTCAGAGATGTTACATTTCCTGTTTATATCCTCTAAATGGAAAAAAAAACGTAGACAGCCTTAACCTGAAACTTCCCTCATTATGAATCTTTCCTTTATTAGCGATAGTAGAATCTTTTATAATTTTGATTTTTTTTATGATTAAATTTATGATAATTTCATTTGTTAATTTAAAATGGTATAAAGCGTGCTATTTTTGAATTCTTTTAATGAAAGAAAGGCAACATTACGCTAATATTCAATTTTTATTTAGTTCCGCCATATTATATTCGTACCAAAATCTTACCAGTTTATTCCTGCCTCATACAAAATTTGACAATAGTTTTGATACACTGATCTAACTAATTCTTGTGCCAAATTGACTTTCATCGAATACGTAATTTTTTTCCACTAATCTTTTAAAACATTTTTTGGTGCGCCATTTTGTTTCGCCATATTGGATTCATACAAAAATTCTACCAGCTAGTTCCTAAGTCACACTTGATTGTATATATTTTAAAGTCAATGGAATAGGATGATTTTTAGAACGATTTTTTTAAACATTTTATTAGGCCGCCATTTTATACTGATCGCCACTCGAAACGTTCCAAGGAATTTTAGAGCAATTTTGTATCTATATGAACTCTGAACGGTTGAAGTTATTTATATGAATTTTTTTAAGATTGTAGGACAACTGTCGCACCAACTACCTCATACGGGATTGGCTTCTAAGCTCAGTCTACTAAGATTTGCAGGGTGAAGCAATGCACCATGTTTTTTTTATATGCTTGACGTGATGTATAAAATTTCTGAGAAACAGAAGGTCATCGAGTGTTTTCCTGTAGTACAATTTGGCATCTACTCTACAATTTGCTTTTTGGTTTATTGGTATCGGTGATTTAATTTAAAACTACAGGGATTTAAATAAAAGTACGTTTTTTGAAAAATAAATGTTTCGTCTACCTACTGTATATTATATAATCTGACTTTTGCTTTGAAACTGGTTATTTGATATATTATTTTGCGTTGCTTTAAGCAGCTGAGGTTGTTGAGGAAAAAAAATTAAGTATGCGTCATCAGAAATATTCTGTGGTAGCTTAAGTCGTTTTTGTAACCGACGTCCGAGCATATCCCAATCATGTTCTACAAGGTTCATGTCGGGTGGCTTTGTGGGCCATACCATTCGTGTAATTTGATTTTCGTCGAAAAAAACAACAACAGTACTCACTCTTTCCCAAACTGTTAATGACCCACCCCCATATACATCACTGGTAATAAAACAATTTTCGTTATATCTCTCACCTACTTCTCTTCACACTCTTATATAGCCATCAGTATAACAAAGTTTCTAAGTTGAAATCTGAATCTGGAATCAAGCAACTGTTCCATTCTTGGTGGACAATAGCGAGTATTGTTTTTGATCTTCGTCTATCTCCGTGCATATAGTCGATAGAACCAGAGGCTTGAACTGATCTTCAGGTTCTAAGAAATTCTATACATCACGTCAAACACATGAAAAAAACCTGGTACATTACTTCACCTTGTAAATCTCAGTAGACTGCAGGGTTAACCTGTAACCTTATAAACAATCATATCAATAACTTTAAATGCTCAGAAGTTATATGAATACAATGTTGCGCTCGTGGTGGCGATCAGTTTATTATGCAATATTATATTTTTAACAAATTGTTACCAGTTTATCCTCATTTGACCCTTCATTTTTGTACCAAACTTGAAGTCAATCGGATGAGGGGGTTGTTAACTATGTTGCAAACAGATAGACAGCCACACCTATAGAGAGACCGACGGAATACGGGGGGTGATTTTTTTGACGAATACAACTAAAATTACTAATCTTTTATTAGGGTTATCCAGATGATATGCGGAAGCTAATAAGAAGGTAAACTAACTTCTTCCTTTTCTGTCGGTTCGATTCTTAACTAGAGGAACTTAACCTATAAATTGAATTTGGCTGTTAATTTTCCTAGTGGCATCTAAATAAAATCTTTGAAATTGATTATTTAGCTAATTGTCTAATATGTTTCTAATGTCTAATGCTAGTTGTGCTTTTACTTTAAATCTTAAATCTGTTGTTGGGTAACGTTATACTGTTTATTGTAAGAATAATGGGTCTAAGATTAGCATATCTTGGAAAGACATTTCTCTTACAAACTGGCAACGACACCATCTTAATATTCCGAACGAGAAATAAGACACGTCAGTAAAACTGTTTTTGTACAGATACACGTCCCGTGCGACCATCCAAAACCGAATGATTTTACAGGCCCTAGAGGTGTCATAGGAAAATAGTTAATTTAGAAATTCCGCCTTCCCGGAAAATTAATGGTTTACTTAAGCTGAAATAAAGGGATCCAATAGAGGAAGCGGCATACCTAACTGCCGCCCGATCGATTTTGAATAATGGGGCTCGGGGGAACTGTCAAAGGTCAGATACGCGCGCCCCTATTTCCATCCCGGGCGCAAAAGTCGCCGGATATGAAAAGGAGTTCTTCCTTTTTGTTTTTGTCATTTTTCCCCGAATTCGAAGCAATTCGGATTATCTCTGTTTAAAATCTAAATATCGGATATACTGCGGAATAAATATGGAAATAAAGAACGTACACTGAGAAGTTATGGGGGTTAGGTAGCAAATATAATACGAGGGTTTGCAATCGAAAGTTTCACTAATTAAGGGGCATTTTATATAATTGCGACTTTCAAATATTTTCAGGTAGGCTTTTTGGTAACCCAATCACAGTTTTCTAAACGCCATGTGTTTTTCCACGCTAACGTGAACGAACTTTCCAAATTTTAGTACACGCGAAACCAGATGTGACGTCATTAGCGTTCACGCTAATTAATATACGTTATTTATATGTTTTGCATTGAGAAGCTTGCTGGCGTGGTGACAGGGTTCCCAACCCACGGGTTCGAATTCCGACAATGATGAAAAATTTTTTTTTAGTTTTTTTAACAAAATTTATACTTAAAAAAAATTTGGATTGCTTATTTTTTTAGTTAGGTTAGATTAGGATTGGTTAGGTTTGCTGTAAAGTCTCTCTTGTCTCTCTCTCTCTTGTCTATATTAAAACAAGGATTTTTTTTATTAAAATCTATACTGTTAAGTGAATTCCCCCGTTAGGTTAATACAAGTTTCCGAAGATTCGTTCACGTTAGCGTGAAAGGAGCAACGGCCTTTTCTAAAATCCGCTTGAAAATGGCTTGACAAATTTGACATTTGGCGGTTAAGTGATACTGCAACAATCATTGAATGAATATCGAGCTCAAATATATTGTCAAATACTCCCAATCTAATATCTTTTTTGGATGAACTTTATCTAGACTATTAAGTTTATTAATTGTTTACATAACATAAACTAATTAACACTGACATTGGGAAGAAGAATACTTTCCTATTATAAATTCCGACTTGACTTAATAGTTTAATAAACATTCTTCCGGCTCTTTCTAAAATATTTGAAAAATCTATTTACCCAAATATATAGCTATTTTTATATTAATAACATAATTCCTCCTACACAATGCAGCTTCAGAAAAAACTTTGTTACTTCAAATAGCTTTGGTAATTGTACTGGATGATGGTGTGCGGGCATGTAATAAGAAAATGAATAGTGTTTTAGTACTTTTAGACTTTTCAAAGGCATTCGATGCACTTAATCATGAAGTTGAAATAATATGGTTTTAGTAAAGGGTCCTGCTCATTCATAAAATGATACTTGACCAACAGTTTGAAGTATTGTCGGGAGTACCGCAGGAGTCTATTCTAGGTCCCTTACTTTTTTTGATTTATTCATCTGATATTCTTTCAATGTGTGAGTGACATTGGAAAGTTCAGGTATTTGCCGATGACACCAAAATATACTATTGCTCTGATTGTGACGATTTGTTGGCGGATTAAGAAAATATTAATTATTATTTGAAAATTTTAAGTGAGCTTTCACAGGGCCACAATTTACACTTAAATCCTTCAAAGTCACGTTTGTAAATGTTCGGTAATAAAATAAAAAACTGATTTTCTCAAAAGTGTTCTCATTATATCAGTTAATAGGGAAGTTCGTTTTCTTGAATGTGCAAAAAAAATTGGGCATTTTGTTGGACACTTATTTGATAATTCCTGACTGATATTTCCTCGGGATGTTCATGACAGAAATGTTAGGAGTACACAATTTTTAACTATGCCTCGTATCAGAGTTCTGTGTTTCAGCCTGGCTTTTCATATACCTCCGTTAAATATTACAGTTAATTTTTACGAGAATTCCTTCATCTAAATGTGAATACCTTTAAATTTAAAAATCACTACTGTCTTCACAGCAGATAAATATTAACTTGCCATAAATTTACTTTGGCGGGTGTTGATATGGTCTCTCTAAATAGAATGTATATGTTAATTTTAATTCGCACGTTGAAATTAATTTTTATTTGAAATTGTTTAACATGTCAATGTAGGGTTCAGTTCAGTAGCTCTAAGCTCGACTGCGCCAGGCTTTGGCATTCGAATGTTTTTTTTTATTAAGATATTGTATTTATCTTAAAAAAGGAATTTCAGCAGCGTTAAGGGATTTTTAGATTGACCATAGATGCCGGTAACCGAAAATTTTATTGTGAATGATTAATCGATAATTATCGAACTATCGAGGACTATCGATCTATAGATAACTTCACTAAAAGCGTTCTTATGATGCTCTCTTTTGTTGCTACAGAATGATTAGAACCCTAGTTAAGATATTGTCCAATCGATGCACTGTAGTCCTGATGCCGTCTGCAAATCGCGTAACGAGAAAGAAAAGGCAAAACAGAATTTTCCTCTTTTTCCATTGTAAATTTAATACATGTTCTTATGATATTGAAGTGATTGAAAAATTCTGTCAAATGATTATCATTTGCAGTCCAAATAATAACAGTATCATTCACGTACCTGAGCCAAAGTTTAGGCTTGATAGGGGCAGTATTTATTGCGTGCTCTTTGAACCACTCCATAAAAATGTTGGTTGCCACCGGAGAGAGAGATGACCCCATCGAAAGAAAGAAAATAAAATCTATCTTTCACTCAGAAGTACGAGTTACGGCACAGCATTCCAATAGATCCACCACACGCTCCAGAGGCAAAGTCGTTCTTGCAAAGAGTGTATGGCCTTCCCTCAAATCTTGCCTAATTATGTCTAATGATTCAGATATAGGTACATTTGTATATAAACTTTCTACATCAAAACTAACAAATCTGTCTTCTTGCCGTAATGTGATGTAAAGAATATGATCAAAATGGTTAGAATTTTGAATGAAAAAGTTCGTCTTACCTTGTAAAGGATGAATTATCTCTAACAAATATTTAGCCAAAGTACTTGTTGGTTAGTTCCTGGAGCTAGTATTTGGTCTTAGAGGCATGTTCGGCTTGTGGATCTTTGGCAAATCATAGAGATGAGATGACTTGCAGTAATGTGGCGTTAACTTGTTACATATCTTGTCTGGGATGTAGGTACTTATATTTCCTCAATGCCATGTGTACCTTGCTCTCGACTGCATTTGTGGGTTAATATTCTGTAGTTTCATTTCGTCAAGACTTCGTCGATCTTCTGGTCATATGTTTCGGCCTCCATAACTACTGTAGCTTCCCCTTTCTCAGCAGGAAGAATCTTTATGGGACTGTCTTTCTAGAGACGTTTAACTGTGGTTTCTTCTTGTTTGGATATATTATTTGTTGTCGCTGTCTTTTTATCCCAAATGGTTCTTATTTTATGCCGAAATTCATCTGCTTCAGACTGATAAATCTTTGATTTATTCATATCTTTGCATAGATTCTCTAGAATAGATTTTTTCTACCGATGGTAACTTATTTGTGAGCATATTAATGCTTTACTGGTATTATCTAAAATACTTTTATCTATCTACTATCCTCTAAAATTGGCGCTTTAAGTCTAAACTACCTACTGGCATTAAATTATCATTGAGGGCTTCACATAGAAAAAAATATGGGTTATTTCTTTAGTCAACTTTATTTTTGTCTTCTCGTTGCTTTATTTTTGTGTTGTCGCTGTCGTAGCTGATAACAGGACCGAACCGGGCTTCCAATGCTTATTTGAAGGTGGTAGACAATGTGGAATATTCACCAAAATAGTTCTCTCGGACTTGTCTTTATTACATTGATTTCACAACGCATCGAATGGTAACTATCTTCAATCGTTTTCAAGTGTAAACTAAATGTTAACTCTAATTCTATGGGCTTATGTACTAGTCGTATGCGGTGATGCGTGAAGTCTCCGCCTCCTATTTATTTGACTGCGAAGTTTTAGAAGGTCATCTTGAGCTAAATGCGGCTTCCATATATTTGGAATATCGACGCTAGGCTTGCAGAAAACGCCTTGATTCTCTTTTATGAAAGCTGCTTCTATAAACTTTGGTTTTCGCCAGTGTTGCTCTTTATACAATATTTTAGCCTCTGATCACTACATCCGGTGCTCCTTGACTCTTACACTAAGAAGGAGTTCTGTCTCTCCAATTTACTATAGAGTTTTGCGAGAAAGGGTGATGTTTTTTGTAGATTTGAATGTATCGTAATGTGATGATTATTTTGTAATTTTGATATTGTATTACTTATACCCGCTCAGAGTAATCATTATGTAATAGATTTTTTATGTTTTCAATTTCTGCTTCAAGGTCCATCGTATTATTACAAGTTGTTATAACACCCTTGTAGAGCGTTCTTGTGATGCTCTCGTTTGAGATATTGTCCAGTGTGTGTGGGTTTTTAAACTAAAAACAATTAAAATGAATCAGCTGCAGACAGCCATAGTGCCGTAAAATATATTCATATGGGAGAAATGAATTCAGTCGATATTATTGGATAATGCAATAGGGACAAATTAGGGATCGTGCATCGATCCAATTTACGCCACCGCAGTGTAATATAATTTACAGTCTGTGCCTTGTTTCCTCGTGTCATTTAATTGTATCGAAATGCTTAATATACCACTATCACGAACAACCGTTTAATATTGTTAATTACGAGCATTAAGCTGTTGAATCAGTGGATAGACATAGTGCATTTGAATATAAACTGCCACTTTTCCTATATTTCAAGATTTTCTTTAATTTTACAAATTGTTATAGGGTTTTGGTTTCTGGTTCCGATATTGTAAAACCAACCCAGCTGGTTTATTTACCTTTATAAATTAGATTATTGTTTCATTTGAGGAATACAAATTAGTGGACGATAAAACCAACCATAAATATATAATTTTTATGTAAAATGCGGTTATAATTATAATTTAATAGATTTAAGTCTTGTTAAGGCACATAGATTTTAAATTTTTCTCAAAACTTTCGTAACATACGTTAGCACATCCATCAGTAAGCATTTTCTCATCGACTAACTATTTATGTGCAATGTATGCTGTTTTAGTAGATTGACCAATACTAAATCCGGGCTATGATACCTAGTAAAGTTTAAAATGTTTTAGAAACGTATTAATTCTATCCATTATAGCCTTTTCTATTATTTTACAGAAAATACTAACAAGTTGTTTTGCTTCCCATTTTACGATTAAAGAAATTACTGGGTTAAAAATAAAATCATTAAAGAGTTAAAAATAAGTCATCAATATGAATTATGCATTTTGTTCGGCCTTGTTATTTGTTGTGAATTTTAACACTTTTGATTAATCTACAGCTTTCTTGGACACATTTTATAAACTTTTATATTTTGCTGAAATTATACAACCAGCTGTTGAAAAAGCTGATTCATTTGTAAAAAACAACGAGCATTTCACTCGAATTATACAAAACATCGTTCTTGAAAAAGACGGTGCCATAGCAAGCCTAGATGTCAAGTCATTGTATTCCAGTATTCCCATGGGCGAAGTATTGAACATAATTTCTATGAACGAAACTTTCCAGGCACATATAATAAAACTCTCGAATTTATTTATGATATACTTCGAGAAAGAAGAAGCTTTTGAGAAAGCAAGTTTGAAGCCCAAATTATGGATTCGTTATGTGGATGACATATTTACTATATGGCAACATGGCCATACAGAGCTCGAAAAATTTCGGACTCACGTAAATTCAATGCATCCAAGAAAACAATTTACTCTAGAGTTAGATGAAAATATAAAACTTCCATTTTTAGATGTTCTGGTCACAAAATTGCATAACGGATATTTCGAATACACCGTGTATGGAAAACCAACACATACCGACAGATATTTAAACGCAGGATTGCATCATCACTCAGCACAAATTCAAGCTGTGGCCAATACCCTAATATCTAGATCCGCTCGATTAACTGAAACACAGACGAGACGAAATGAACTTAATATAATATCTAGTGCTTTAGAGAAAAATGGCCACACAAATCGCACCATAGAGAAAGTTATATGCACAGGGTTTCCGAATAACCATCAACAATAATTATGAACCAAGAAGGCAACAAGTAGTCTTACCATATGTAAAAGGCACAACAGACAGGATCGGAAGAATTCTTACAAAATACAACATAGAATAATACACAAGCCGCAAAAAACTATAGGGAAACTACTTGGAAACGCAAAACACAAAATTAAATTGGAAAACCACGGAGTATGTAGCATTTCAAACCATGATTGTGAAAAGATGTACGTGTGGCAAACTAAAGAGCGAATATCAGCATGAGTAGAAGAGAATAAACTCAGCATCAGAAACAAACAAACAAACAACTTTAGCTCTTTTCCTACATCATCTGGAAACCGGCCACAAAATAAATTTCGAGGGGTGTAGAGAATCTCTCTGGTAATATAGATCATTATAAGACCAGAATAATCCAAAAAGTCATAGAAAAACAAAGTGATTTAAATAAAAGGAATGAATCATTAAAACTACCAACAGTATAGAAGGCAATAATCGACAAATCCAAAAACACAAAAAATCAAGCGCAGAATAGAATAATAGATCAAAAAATTGCTTTTACATTCAAAAAGGAAAATAATTTTGCCTCTTTTTTAACGCTGAGCTTTACAGGAACAAAATAAAATTTATTATTAAGAGGATTTTTTATCACCTAGGGCTAACTTATATAGTGGAAAAAAGATTTTATTTACAAAGCAGTGAAAGAAACTTGATGTATTTCACCGTTTTTTAACTGACCCCTTTAAAATAAACATATTTTTGAGAGCTGCTTCATATCCCAAGGACTACCCTTTTAAAACTACCAACAGTATGGAAAACAACATGGACAAATCCAAAATCACAAAAAATCAAGCGCAGAATTGAATAATAGATAAAAAAATTGCTTTTACATGCAAAAAGGAAAATAAGTTTGCCTTTTTTTAAAGCTGAGCTCTACGGAAACAAAATGAAATTTATTCTTAAAAGGATTTTGTATCCCCTAGGGCTAACTTATATAGTGGAAAAAAGATTTTATTTACAAAGTAATGAAAGAATCTATAGCTTTTTAAATAACTTTTTTGGAATAATAAAAGAAATTTGACGTGTACTATCTGTTTTTAAAAAAAGTTAAATGCTTTTGAAATAGAGAGTATTTTTTTCAAGGGGCTACCTTGTATACTTGAAAAATAATTCTAGGGCTACCTTGTATACTTGAAAAATAATGTTATATGAAAACATGTAAAATAAATTTGAGTGTTTTACCGTTTTTTGATTTTTTTCAGGGCGCTGCCATTTAGGGTTACCTGTAGAGTGTAAAAAATATTATTTGGTGTACAAAAAAGTTAAATAACTCTGACTTGTTTCGCCATTTTTGAAAATATTGTTTAATTTTTTTAAAATTTATAATCGAGAAAAAAAATGAAGTATATTTACCCCAATGCTTCCACACAGTTTCAACGTCAAATTTGACCGATGTCGGTTTGTGCGTTCTCAAAATATAATTTTTTGAATGTTTTTAGGCCCATTAAAAATACCGAAAGTCCTATAGCATACAACATGTAATCCCCGTGAGACATTGACCTAGAATGTTTTTGGCGTTAATTTGACTATTTTTGGAGCAAATCAGATACAAATCGGTTTCACCGTTGTCGTGCGCGTAAATGTTGTTTACCCACGTGCACACATTCGTACAGACATCGTACATTTTTTTTCAAAAATATGTGATTTAAGGACGTCGAAAAAAACGAATTTATTTGTTTATAAAAATTTTGCGATTAAAATACTTGCCCTATATAGCACACCCATAATGAATCTCGTAATAAAGTGGTATTGAAGTCTTATAACTTTGAAACCGAAAAGAATAAATATACTTCTTGATAGAAATAGTAAAAATATACAGGGTGTCCCAAAATATATTATATTTTTTAAAAAGTCTATCAACTTAGATCTTGAATTCATAGCAATCGAAATAGTGTCAAAAATAAGTAGTCCCCAAGTTTTTTTAAAAATGAATCTGTTCGTCGTACACAGCGATAATTTCGCACTCATATCAATTTGAATGAAAAATTCCATTTTAAAATGTATCGCACAACTTAAAGGAACCGCATCAGCCCGAAAGCGGAAAGAAGTATGTTAAAATCAATTAGAACTACTGAAAACATATGGTACGCATCATAGTCCTAAGCCATCTGCAAGAAGACGTTTCCAAACTTTTCAAATTAATGATTCCTCTATGAGAAGAATATTGAATGGCTATTTAGGCTTACACCCATACAAAATTTAAATTGGTCAGGAGCTGGAAAGTTGATTTTGCGTCAAAACTTGCTTCCATCAAACATTTTTGGAACTTTTACGAAATATTCCTGACTTATTGAAAAAAACAATTACTTTATGGTGGCAGTGTGTCAGCTCAGGACATTATAGGGCCGTCTTTTTTTGGGGATGGAAATAAGGAGAATGTGATAGTTGATTCTGAACGCTACGTGTATATGTTGCAAACACTTTTTCAACAAGAACTGCGACATTCTCCAGAAGACATTTGGTTCCAGCAGGTTGGCGCCACATTCCATACAGCGCATGTACCAATGCAAATGTTACGACAGATGTTTCCGGGGAGCCTAATTTTAAAAGTTGGCGATGTACAGTGGCCTGCAAAATTATGTAACTTAACTTGCTGCGGTTTTTGGTTGTAGTGATATTTAAAGTCAAAGGTCTAAGTCAATAATCCAGGAAATATTGAAGAATTAAAAGAAAATTTAAGAACCGAAATACGAAATATTCGCCAAGAAATGTTGCACGATGTAATGCAAAAAGTGGAGCCTAGATTACAAGAGTGTGCACCTTTTAGACATAATTTTTAAAAAGTGAACTAGTTATTATGTATTTTCATAAATTTGTTAGTTTTGGACACTTTTACGATTACTATGGTTTCAAAAATGCAGTTAAAGAATATAGACTTTTTATAAAAATGAATATATCTTTGTACACTCTGTATATTTTTACTTGCGCTATATTAAAAAAATGAGTCAGATAAGACCTAGAAGTTTAATTTATAATTTTTCGTTGCAGTTAATAAATTTCCAAATGTATCAGTTCATTATGGCGCACCCTTTAGGTAGTGTAATAATAATACAGTATATTGGCTGCAATGAAATAATACGATATATGGATTGGCCTCGTAACATATGCGCAATATTTTAATTTGACGCCAACGCGAAATACTACTTTCAACCGTAATTAGTTCCATCTGTCTCGCAAACTAATGGATTTCTGCCGTAAATAGCTCCATCTCTCTCACACTGCATTGGAGTCATTGAAGCGTCGCAAAGTCCAGTCCATAAACTATTATGTCATTGATTGCTTGTTACACGGTGATTCAAAAAATGGGGAAGATCCAAACAAAACGCATTTTTCAATCTAACTTCTACTTTGGAGTTACATTTGACATTTTGTACTTTTTAAGGACCGGACATACGTTAATTACACTGGTGGAAGACAAAACGCAATATTGCACAAATAAAATGAGGGGGCTTAAGATTTTGATTGATTACGATTATTTGCCATTAAAAAAAATGTAGTCCTTTTTGTATAGTTTGTATAATTTATAACTAGAATTTCAAAACGTAGTTTTTGAAAGAACGGATTTGTATATCAGGCACTACCCTCTAAGGAGGAAAGTAAAGCAATACAAAATACTGTATATCATTTTATTCTAACGGTTGCAGGAATTTGGAACACTCTGTTAATTTGCATAGGTTTATTAAGCGAAATTATAGTTTGTTAGAAGTAACGCATAATGACTAACACCATTTAAAATTTATTTTGCATGGTTAAACTATACGTGTAGTGCTGGTTCCTAAACTGTGAAACCTCCAAGTTCAAGTTGACTTAACACTACTTAACGTAAGTGGCAGAGTGATGTACTTCTAATCTTGTTCGAAACTTTCTGAACCCCCAAAGTAGACCAAAAACGATGAACTTCCATTTGAACTCACTCTTTTACAATCCGACTTCAGGCGATCAATACTAATTTTGCGGCATGCTAATGACCTTCACAACGTAATTTCTCCCTTTGTTATTCCAGTGCGAAGCCGCACTTGGTCATAAATTTCCTAAACGAACATTAAAATTCTTTTATAAAACGCGATTTTCGAAAAGGTTCGGTAAATAGAGCGTTGCTTAAGATATAATAACAAGGGGCTTCTCATTTCTTTATTAAGGCGAGCGCCTTGCCTGCAAAATGGAATTCTCAGAAGTTAATTGCTTCGCATAAAAATTAGCTGCGTTTTAATAGTGTTTAACGAAATTTGCCTACTAGAATTTAAAGGCGTCAGCAATTTTTTTTACCTCGACAGAAAGCTGATGTAATTTCCGGTTTTATGCTTGTGTCCAGAATAACTACCTAGGAAAAGTACAAAAAAGTTTTGAATTGAAGATGTTCAACTTGGCCCAAAACTGAAAGATACAAATTTTTACTTGATTTATAGTGCAGTGAGCGACAAAAAAGGTAAACACCTATATGTGCTCATCCGATTTTAATTATTTTCGGTATACATGTTTAGTGCCCCTTATTTAGTAAATGATTAGATTTTGAACTTCATTAGACAACTTACTGAAAAGAGTGGTTCAAGAAGACCCTCGGTTTTCTATGCGCTTATTGATACGCATACCTGAATTTCGTTAGTAAGGACTGCTAAAGTCTGTAGAAGGTGCTGCAAATTCAACAGTTTGCGACCAGTCATCTCAATAGAAGACAGATCAGGGGGTCAAGGTAGACGGTTGATGTGATGTTGATCCATGAACGCGAACGTTTCTCTGGCAATATGCGGCCTGGCGTTGTCTTGCTGAAATATAGCGTTGTGGATGGTATGAAAGTATGGAATCACATATGGCTGGACTACTTCCTGGTCGTAGCGCCGAGCTGTCATATTAGCTCTAATCAAAACTAGTGGCGATCTGTTACCATATGCAATAGCATCTCATACCATAATTCCTAGGCTATGGTGGACATGACGCTCTCTGTAAAATTGTGGATAACGTCTTTCACCACGTCGCGTTTCCACCTTTGCCCGAGCATTGTGCAATCCCAGACAGAAGCGGGACTCCTCACTAAATTCACCTGATTCCATTCCTAGTCCCATTGAATTCTCTCCCTACAACAGAGCAGACGCTTACGCGGATGTTCAGCTGTGAGAGGTAGCACGCGGTCTAGGCGATAAGAAAAAAGACCAAAACTTCGTATTCGACGATACACTGTACGCATACCAACCAGCCTGCCATGCTTTTCAAACTACTGATTTGCGATGGTCCGCGTGTTGCTGAATCTGTCTTTAACGGCCAGAAATCTCAATGGGCGATCTTGGCGCTCTGTGGTTTCTCTGGGATATCCAGAGCCCTTTGCTGTTGGTCCTCCTGAGTCCACGCCCGTTCACACTCCAATATAGTGCGTAACGATCTGTCGGTTCTTCTGGAAACTTCACGTATCGACAGACCTGCTTCACGCAGCCCAACAGTTCGACCTTTCTCAAAGTCACTAAGTTAGGTAACTCGATGAATCCTACGCATTCGAGGCATTTTGACCAAAAAATGTTTTTCAACTAGCTACACAAATTTTATGATTAAAATGTGATCGTGCACACTCTCGAAATCTAACTACCCCTTTAGCACCTTGCAGCCACTGCAGAAACTTAACAGATAAACTTGAAAATGTAAACACTTGTTGTTCGTCAATAAATGGTATTATTTTTCCGGGTTGGGACCCTTTCAACCCTACCAAACATTTACTACGACATCACAGGCCATTTTTACGACGCAATCGAATTCCTCATATAACTGTTCGATGTTCTAGATTATTACGATATACCAGGTGTCCCAAAATTAAGGGTCACCATTTTTACAGAGTATTTCCGAAATATAAAAACTTAGGGTTTTCTGAAAATGAAAGGTACTCTTGGTTTAAATCCTTAGGATGCACCGTTTTCGAGAAAAAATGATTTGAAAATTGTCTTATATTAAAAATTAAACATATTTTGAGTTCAATAAATATTTAAATAATTTCGTTTTTACTTTAAACTGAAAATTGTGCGTTTAGTGCCACTCAAGACAATTCTCAATTTTTTTTTTCGAAAACGGTGTATTCTCACGATTTAAACCAAGAGTACCGTCATTTACTAGAAAATATTAAGTAATTTTAATTTGAAAAAATCTACGCAGAAAAATGTGAGGGCGACTTTTTCGTCTCCCCCCCCCCCCCACTCGGGACGCCCCTGATTTAGTATTAATATTTTTAACTTCAATATAAAAATTACGAAAATACCTAAATTGCATTGCAATTTAGTCGTTAAGCACTTCAAAAATATTTAGGAAAAAAATGACTTTAAGGGGATGATCCTTAATTTAGGGACACCCTGTGTTGCTCGGCCCGAATGTTATTTATTATATTTGTTTTACAAACGAGGGATATTACGTTATTTTTAAGGTTAGATTGTTAGATTAACTTTAATCTAAGTAGAAAATGTCCAATTTAGATGTTTTTTGAATTTGATTTTGGGCATGTAGTAGTAGTAATCATTTATTAAAACATATATATCTACCGTCTTTTCAGACATTTATATTGGGCACCGTTTTTTTACCAGTCCTATGCGACTATTCATTTTTGGACATAATTTGAAAAAAATTGAATAAGTAATCTATAAATTGACACACACTGCCATTTTGTCATGTTGAATTCTTACTAGTTTATCCGTCGCATTTAATTTTTCTACAAAATTTAAAGTCAATTGAATAAGATTTTTTTACGTTTTGTTTCGCCATCTTGAATTCGTACAACAACTTCATGAATTTATTTCTATACGACACTATTGCTTGCGCAAAATTTTAAATTAATCTAATAAATAGTTTTTTCGGGCTGATTTTTTAAATAATTTATGTAACCGCCATTTTATTTAGCTATCTTGGATTCGTACCAAAATGTTACCAATTTAATCTTATATATCACACAATATCTTTGCACAATTTGAGGTAAATTGGATAATCAGTTTTTTAGTAATTTTTTTTAACATTTTACTAGACCGCTATATTTTTCCGCCATATTAGATTTTTACCAAAATATTTCCAGGTAATCCCCATATGACCTTTAATGTTTGATCAAAATTTGAAATCAATCAGGTAAGTAGTTTTTAAG
The DNA here is from genome assembly GCA_030620095.1 of Kuschelorhynchus macadamiae. Taxonomy (NCBI): domain Eukaryota; kingdom Metazoa; phylum Arthropoda; class Insecta; order Coleoptera; family Curculionidae; genus Kuschelorhynchus; species Kuschelorhynchus macadamiae. The sequence continues at coordinate 62,648 of JAUTXW010000741.1, forward strand.
CTATGCCGCGAACCGACAAACCGACAGACAGACCGACGGAATTGGTAAAACATATTTTTTTGGCATTAAGGGACGCTAAAATGTGCAGAAATTCAAAACTATTTTATTAGTCAGTTAAATACAATAAATAACATGTAAATTATAATTTAAAATAAGATTAGTTCTGACCAATAAGGACAACACTGCGATTATAAAACCGATCCACCAACATAAGTATATATATCGTAGTAGCCCTGCCCTAGAAAGATATATTACCTAATTTTAATATTATTAATGCAACCTAAATGCGAGCATAAATACATACTTGTATATAGTTTAACCTTATAATTTCCACAAAAGGCGGAGTTCACGAACAGGCAATGCAGCGATACACAAATACGAGCGGTGCAGAACGGGCGCAAAACAAGGAACAACAAAAAATTATAAAAAAATGAGATTTTAATTGAAAAGTCGGCACACCAGCGGATTAAATTAAAAAATTATTTATATATAGATTTATTTAACTGACTGTATGAGTTTTGTTTAAAAGCAGATCGAGATAGAAAAGAAAAAAAAATAACCAGCTGTTACTAAATGTTTCGTTGCTCATTTAAAAGTAAATTCTTAATGTATTCATTAAATTTAAAAATTGAAAAATCTCTAATGTGATTAGGAAGATTATTCCATAATTGGATTGCTACAAAACTAAACGATTTTTGAAAATTTGCTGTTTTGTGGGGTGATATAGTAAAATTATTTACATTTCTAGTAAGATGAGAGTGATTATGTATATTAAATAGGGCTCTAAAATATGGGGGCTGACCAGTTTTCAAGACTATAAATTAGAGACAGTAAATGACATTTACGTCGGTTTAGCATTGATAAAATTGAATTATTGTTAAGATATGGAGTAACGTGATTTCTAAAAGGAATATTAAAGGAAAAACGCATACAAGCATTCTGAAAGTTTTTGGATAGATCTGATAACACTTCCATTTATTGAGCTGTAATATACAACGTCACCATAATCTAGCAGCGATAACACAAGCATATTACATAAATAATATATATTTAGCCTTTTGAGGTAAATACTTTTTAAAATTTGTTAATCTTTTTAAGCGCATATATGTAACGTTAAGTTTATTTTTTACATGCGATTGAAAAGTAAGACCAATATCAAAATTAACTCCCAGGTTCTTGGCTTCAGCAACCACTGGTTATACGTGTTATTTATTTGTACTTTGAAGTTAGACGTGGCATGTGTTATAATAGACTTATGGTTCCCAAAAAATAGTATCGCAGATTTGGATGCATTTAATTTTAAGTTATCGTCCTGGGCAAATTCATTTAATTTTCGTAAATCACTGTTAAAATGTATTAGAGATGTTTGCAGTTTATCGAGTGAAAATGACATATACAGCTGAGAATCATCAGCATATTGTTGCAGTTTAAGTATATTCTAATACATTATTCATATCCGCAACATATAGTGAAAAAAGAAGTGGCCCAAGTATTGAGCTTTTTGGGACACCTGTTGTCATAGGTATATATGACGATTTAAAATTGGTAGATTGCCTCTTAACGGATATACACAGTGATATCTATTTGAGAGATAAGATCTGAGAAATTTAACAGCATTCTCCGAAAATCCAAAATAATGAAGCTTAGCTAGTGTAGTGTACGAAAATAATATTATATAATATAATCAATACCCTTGGAAACCCAATGAATCACCGAACGGAGATTCGGTGGATGACTAAAGATAGATGATGTAATTTAGATAAGGAGAAAGAGAAGCTCGACAGTTGTTGTAAGAACGTGGAAATAAATAGTGAGTTTTGTAGTAGCTCCGGAGTTTAATTGTGATTTAAGTAGTTTAGAAAACCCTATCAATAAGGGCACTTTACAAGTGGCGACGAGGATTAATTGGATAGCTTTCTAAACTGAAAAAGGTAGGAAGAAAGAAATATTTTAAATTTTTAGTAAAAAAAAAAAAAAAAATTGGGCATAAAAAGTAACGCGAGCGCTAAAGCATACAGGCAATACTTACCCACGTGATCGTTATAAAAATAAGTGAATCACAAAATAGTGTTGAACTAGGATGTTTGGAGCACAAGAATCCAAAAATGGGGAAAAACCCCTCATCAATCCTAAACCCAGAACAAAAGAATATTACTTTTAATTTCGTCTCGAAGCTACTTTATATATTGATATGTATAATATTACTATTACATAATTGATTATTGCTTATTAACACATTCCTTAAATTTCTTACGGAAAAAATATTTCGATAATATGTAACGTGCATTCATTAATTAGATTATATTAAATCAGTGTTAATTATTATTGCTATTAATTAGTAGACAATAATAATAAAAAAAAAAATGTTTTTTTTTCATTCTACATACAAATCAATAATTCTTTGTGAGGACAATTATATGATTCATAATACTAAATATTTTGCTTATATAATCTGGCAGATAACAAAAAAGGGTGTTAACTGTTTTTGTAAAAGGAGACAGTTGTTTAATTTCACTCTGTCGTAATAAGTATAAATTAAGTACATAATATTTACTCATATTACCAAACATTTTTATTAACAAATTACTATTCATCCTAGTAATAAAAATAATCAATACATGAATTGAAAACTATATACATATTTATTTAACTAAAAGATATTGACTACAAGACTATTACGAGAAAAATACACTAATTATACATATGTTTATAGTAGATTTACGTATATATTCTGTTTGATTGTTTTATTATTGTTAAAAAAAAAAAAAAAAAAAAAGTATGCATGTTAATTTTGTATGTGAAGGAAAAAAAAAACGGGGTTAAGGATAAACTAGCCAAACTAAAAGGGGTATTGGCCTGTGTGTGCCGCGCGAATTAAATGTTCAAATAAAACCTAAGATTTGAAATCTTCCACAGGGCTTATTGACCCAACCAAGGAGAAAAAATGGCAAACTTAATAGCCATGCAGCCCTTTGATTGCGAGGGCGAACCAGCTTCTGTTGGAATTAGATGGGAAAAATGGTTGAGATCATTCCAGATTTATTTGGAAGCGTCAAACATCGATGATCCGGTTAAAAAAAGGGCAACTATGTTACATTCTGCTGGTAGTGCATTACAGGAGGTCTATTATAACCTTCCAGGAGCTCATGTCCAGTCCGGAAATGAACCAGATATAGACGTGTACCAAGTAGCTGTAGATAAATTAAATGACTATTTTTACCCTAAGCAATCGAAAATATATGAGCGCCATATCTTTTGCTTGACAAAACAGGACGCTAATGAAAAATTTGAAAAATTTCTTGTTAGACTCAGAAATCAGGCTGCAAAGTGTAAATTCACCGACCTTGAAGAGCGGCTTATAGATCAAATCGTGGAAAAATGTTCTTCAAATGAACTTAGAAAAAAAATTCTAGCCGCAGGCGACAATATTACTCTGGATGGTATTATAGCAGAGGCTAACGCTTTGGAAGCAGTCAACAGACAGTTAGAAGACTTCGTCGATTCAAAACCAAAAACAATTGAATTAAACTATGTAGCCAACGTAAAAAAATGTTCGCGCTGTGGTGAAAATCATTTGCAAAGCTTTCCGAAATGTCCAGCCAAATTAAGAACATGCACTAAATGTGGTTACAAAGGACACTATCAAAAGTACTGTCGAACTAATCCTCGGAAACGGCATCATAACACCGAAGCTGGAAACGGTGGTTACAAACAAGGAGAAAGACCTGAGAAAATGCAAAGAAAAATTGCTTCAGGAAATTCGTCTAAACACCACACTAGAGAAGAGGGGCTTGACTATATATTTCATATCGATGAAGATAGTATAATGAAATGTAACATTGTTGTATGGAAGTACAGACCCACTCCATATTCTTGGATCGTTCGAATCAAACATTTCTACGTCATTGAAAATGGCACCAGGTGTCTCTTAGGGAAATACCACTGCCATTGCCCTTGGTGTCCTAAAAATAGGTTTAGGAATAAATGCCATTGGACAATTTCCTAAATTTAAGAACGTTGTGGTCGACATCCCAATTGATGAGTCAGTAACACCAGTATGTCAACCATATAGAAGAATTCCAATACCATTAGAAGTCAAAGTAGAAGAAAAACTCAAAGAACTTACGGATGCGGATATCATAGAGCCAGTAAAAGGTACAGCGAAATGGGTATCGCCAATGGTGCCTATTTTGAAGGAAAATGGAGAAGTGAGAATATGTATAGACATGAGACGAGCCAACGAAGCCATTCAAAGAGAAAATCATCCTTTACCAACAATGGATTTCTTACTTCCACATTTTAGAAAGGCAAAATTTTTTAGCAGGTTGGACATAAAAAATGCATTTCATCAAATTGAAATCTCTGAAACGTCCAGATATAGTACGACATTCATCACTAATAAGGGTTTGTTTCAATATAAAAGGCTTATGTTTGGCATATCATGTGCGCCCGAAATATTTCAAAAAATTTTAGAAAGAATTTTGCATTCATGTGGCGGCACCGTAAATTTTATAGATGATATTCTCATTTATGGTCAAGACGACAGTGAACACGATGAAAGGCTTAAAAAAACACTTGAGACGCTAAAGTATAATAACGTATTCCTCAACAAAAACAAGTGTGTTTATAAAATATGCAAAGTTGAATTTTTAGGCCATGTCCTTTCATCAACAGGCATTAAGCCATTAGACACTCATGTAAAAGTAATAAAAAACTTTAGACCACCAAAGACAATAGATGAAATTCAAAGTTTCTTGGGCCTATTAAACTTCGTTGGAAAGTGGATTGCCGCAACACTGAGTGAGCCTATTAGAAAAATATTGCGTTTAAAACTAAGTAAACATGCTAATATTGAGAAGTATTGGATGGAAGAACAAAATAAAGCATTTTCAAATCTAAAAGAAAGTCTATCAAATGTTAATACACTAGGATACTACGACCCAAATGACAAAACTCAAGTTTATGCAGATGCGAGCCTAGTGGCTCTAGGTGCCGTTTTGATCCAATACGATAGTTCGGGAGCAAGAGTCATAGCCTATGGAAATAAAAGCCTTACCGACTGTGAAAAGCGCTACTGCCAAACCGAGAAAGAAGCTCTGGCATTGGTCTGGTCTGTGGAACATTTTAAAATATATTTGTATGGAAAAAGATTTGAACTTGTAACTGACCATAAGCCGTTGGAAGTCATATTCGGAAAAAAATCAAAGCCTTGTGCTAGAATTGAGAGGTGGGTACTTCGCCTACAATCCTTTGACTTTCAAACCATTTACAAGCCGGGTAAAAACAACATAGCAGACCCACTATCGAGACTTTGCATAACTCAAACACACATCGTACCATATAGCGATGAAAAATATTTACACCATGTAGTTGAACACTCAAAGCCAAGAGCGGTAACCCTTCCTGAAATTAACGAATTATCCTTAGCAGACAAGGAAATTTTATTGGTAAAACAAGGGCTATTTCAAAGCATATGGGACGACGCTGTATCCAACTACAAACTATTTCAGAGTTATGCTTCTTTAAAGATATATTATTGAGAGGAAACAGAATAATTCTACCAAAGGATTTGAGAGAAAAAGTTCTACAAGCCGCACATGAAGGCCATCCAGGTATAGTGGCAATGAAAAACAGACTCAGAACAAAAGTTTGGTGGCCTAGAATTGATCAGGAAGCAGAAAAAATGGTCAAAACCTGCAGTGAATGTACCCTGGTATCAGCACCAAATCCACCAGAACCAATGAAACGCAGAGAACTTCCATCAGCCCCATGGATAGATGTGGCAGTCGACTTTATGGACCCCCTACCGAGTGGAGAGTATCTGTTTGTAATAGTAGATTATTTTAGCAGATACAAGGAGATCAAGATTATGCGAAACATCGCTGCAGCCGATACTGTCAGAATACTTGAAGAAATATTTTCAAGGTTAGGTTTTCCTATTTCAATAACCGCAGACAACGGAAAACAGTTCACATCGGAAGAATTCAAAAATTTTTGTAAAGAAAGGGGCATAACAATTTTTAACACCATTCCTTACTGGCCACAACAAAATGGAGAGGTTGAAAGGCAGAACAGAAGCATACTTAAACGAATGAAAATTAGCCAAGCAACAAAAAAAGATTGGAAATCGGAACTAAGGGACTATTTAATCATGTATAATAGCACACCTCATTCTACTACTGGGAAAAACCCTTCAGAACTGTTTTTTGGTAGACCGTTTAGAGATAAGATACCCAGCTTAACAAACGCAAATCAACTTATCGATGAAGAAATGAAGGACAAAGACAAAATTGAAAAGGAAAAAGGGAAAGTATACAGTGACAGAAAAAGGAGAGCAAAAGAAAATGACATACAAGTAGGAGACAAGGTTTATCTAAAGAACGTGGTCAAAGGTAACAAAACAACTCCAAATTTTGACTCTACACCACACGTAGTGGTTTCAAAAAATAGTGGAGATGTAGAAGTAAGAAACGATAATACGGGAAAACAATATAGAAGAAACGTGATTCACTTAAAGAAAATTGGAAATGAATGGACAGTTACAAACAGAGACAATGAGTTGCACGAGGACATTACTTTAGATAGTAACCAAGATGAAATAAATCATTAATTTAGCATGTAAGATTGTAATGAAATATTATAGTGTTAATTAATATTATGTATTATGTGTACTAGTTAGTTAGACTCTAAATATTAAACAAAATTCCAACAAGATAAGTTACTGTTCAATTTATTTGTATTATTTGTACTTTCTTGTTATTTTTATTGTTCTAGTTATTTAGATCATATTAATTTAGGTTGCACTTTAATGTATAAGAAGATGTCAATGTAATATCTTACTAATATTTAATATTCTGCTACAAGTTTATTTATTAGTCTTTTAGTTCTGTTATTTGTTGTAAACAATGATCAAAATTACATACAGATACAACACTACTCTTTAATTGGTTCGCAATGATTGTTAATTATTGTTATTGCTAGGATTATATATTAGTTGAGGTTATATTTTAATTTATTTTAATTTATAAAAAGGAAGGGATGTAGTGTACGAAAATAATATTATATAATATAATCAATACCCTTGGAAACCCAATGAATCACCGAACGGAGATTCGGTGGATGACTAAAGATAGATGATGTAATTTAGATAAGGAGAAAGAGAAGCTCGACAGTTGTTGTAAGAACGTGAAAATAAATAGTGAGTTTTGTAGTAGCTCCGGAGTTTAATTGTGATTTAAGTAGTTTAGAAAACCCTATCAATAAGGGCACTTTACAGCTAGTAACATTGTGTGATTTAAAGTATCAAATGCTTTACTAAAATCGAGTAAACACAAACAAGTCGCTTCCTTTTTTTCTTCGTTAATTCTTATGTCATTTATAAGGTTAATAAGGCAAGTTAATAGCAATCTTAGGTAAAGGTTTAATAATACCTTTCTTCCAGATATCTGGAAAAACATTTTCTAATATACAATGATTAATTATATTTGAAAGAGGTTTTATACAAAACGGCAAACACAACTTTATATCCTTTAAAGAAATTTCATCTTCACCTACGGCATTACTACTCATCTGATTAACTATTTTATATATTGATATTTCGTCCATTAATTTAAAATTGAGGTCCTGGGTTACGTTTGGATGAATATTATGTTCATAAAATTTTATTTTATCGTTTGATGTAGTATCCACTACATTACTGCTTTGGGTTCACGGGGCAGTTCATGAGTTTCAGTATGTGTTAAATTTAGTTTTTTCGTACTTGCCCAAAAATCTTTATTTTACCTGTTTTATTAGACATCTGATTAAAATATGCAACTTTCTCTCGTGCTATCGCATGTTTCGTATAGCTCCTAAGTTCTCAATAATATAATAGACTCCGTTGTGTCCTTTTTTTTAAGTATTTACGATGAGCTTTGTCTCTTAATTTTATTAATAATTTTATATTGTCTGTAATCCACGGGATAAAAGGTCGATCGTGAATTAATTTACTCTGCAAGGGAGCATGCTTGTTAATCAAATATAAAATATTGTTATTTAAAATACCTAATTTTTGGTTAATATCATTAGCTAAATATAATGAATGCCATTGGAGTAAGAGGGCATCCCGTTCCAAGTCATCATAAATAATACTATTATAATCCCTGTACTCTATATATTTTCCTTCATAAGGTTTTCTAATTAATTTGAATATAGTATAGATTAAAAAACGGTCAGATACTGTTTCGGAGATAGGAATGACGTCACTCTTTTGAATGGCAATATTTTCATTTGATATTATAACATCGATAAGACTATTTGTATTTGCAATCATATTTACCCGTGTTGGGTTGGTTATATGTTGTTTAAGATTAAACGTGTCAAACAATTTTAAAATTTTTGTTCTTGTAGGAGAATTCTGTAAAAAATCAATATTAAAGTCACCTGAAAAAGTTACGTAGTCGTAAGATGGCACTGTGAGACTCATTATATCCTCCATGCATTCAATAAAATTATTAACATTTGTAGAGGGCGGGCGGTATATATTTGTAAACAATATACTTTTTTTGTTAAGTGTTAATTTTAAAGTTAAGAATTCGCAACTATCCGATGTCACATCGAGCTGGACTATTTGAAATTTTATGTTTTTCTTTAGATAAACCCCTACGCCTCCCCCTCTACCTACCCTATCTTTTCCGATGAAGTTATACCCATTTATACTAAAAACGCTGCTTTCGTAACTAGATGTTAACCATGTTTCTGACAGACCTAATACATCAAACTTATACTGATTCACATAATTGACAAATTCATCAAATCCTGTGTTAAGAGACCTAATATTAAGATGAGCTATCATTAAATTTTTTTATTTTAATGGATTATTTGGATTATTTCTAACCCGGGTGCCCGCGTTTAGTAAACTATCATCCATTGTCCATTAGGCTCCCGTCACACACGCCCGTACATGCACCCCCGCTCCGCCGACATTCGCAAACCCACGACCCTCCGCTACAATATAAAAATACTAACATTATAAACATATTTTTTAAAAGCGATGTACTTCTCTTTAAAAATTCCACCTTAGAAGAACGTTGGTCCGTATTAATATTTATTTTAGATTTTTATTCTTTACTTCCCTAAATTGGTATTAATAGTCAATAGAAGAAGGGCGGCACCGTTCAAGAACAACGGCCCCACATTAAAATATTAAAATGTAAAACTTGGTAACTTTTTCACAACAAAAACATTTTATTTGGCCGCCATTTTGTTCCGCCATCTTAAATTCATACCTCAATTTTACCAGTTCATCTCTATACCATAATAATTAATTATTGCGCAAAATTTGAAATCATTCCATTAAGTAATATTTTCAAGCTGAATTTTTAAATATTTTATTAGGCCGCCATTTTGGATTCCAGCAAAAATGTTACCAGTTAATTTTCTCATAATGTTCGATTTTTGTACGAAATTTGAGGTTAATAGTATAAGTAGTTTTTTTAGTATCGTCATATTTGATTTTTACCAAAATATTACCAGGTCATCCCCATACCACCCTTAATTTTTAACCAACATTTGAAGTCAGTCTTGTCAGTATTTTTTAGCTACACACAAAAAGATCGGCGAAATTAAGAAAACATGTTTTTCCACATCTGGGCACCCTTTTTTGCTTTATCATCTGTTATCACAGTGGGCCTTTGGCATCTGTGGGGGCGGACGGGAGTGGAGCTACGAACTCTGTCTAAGGACCCTGAAATGTGAAGATCTTAAAAAATCTCGGAGGGTGATTTTTTCACGATTACTATACTTTCTCTTATGAGGGAATTAACTAACTGAAAATAAAAAAGAAAAATTCACTTACCAATTAAATGGTTAATTTAGTTTATCGTTTGTTTTCTTTTATTAATCAAACATGCTGTAATATTATAAAAAAATGCTCTATATATATATTTCCCGAGCATTTGGTGTGTTCAAGTTCTAATGTGGGGTTAATTCTCCATTACTGATTTAATATTACCTCTTCAAAGCGTGCTCTGAACGCCTGAGGTGGCAGATGGATTGCTCGGTGAAACGAAAATCCTTAATAGAAACCTCAAATTCTTCCCGTAAAATACCTCCCGAAAAACTCAAGAATCGGTGAGCTGCGAAATTATTCACACATATTTTAGGAGTCTAATATTTTACGCTTTCTAACCGGAGCCTTTTGTTTCGTTCTAGATGATTTAATATAAACTGGCTCGCTTTACGACTATAAGGTATCTACGTATTGAAGCATTTCCAAATTTAAATACAAATATACTGCTGAACAATGGGTTTGTGCAATGCTATTTTGTAAGGCAATTTTGAAGTCTTATATTTCCAAAACAGATATAGATCTGAAGATGGAGTTTTCAACATAAATTAAATAAATTTTTAAAATTTGTATACCAAAATAGTCAGTGGACAAAACAAATACAAAAAAAAATAAATTTGACGAATTTTTAATACCTCCGTTATTTTTTTAAAATAGTGATTTTTTTTGTGAAATTATTTCTTTAGAAAATCTAAGAAAAAAACATTTTTTTACGGAATTTTTATACATGCCTCCAACTGATAAACAACGAAAAAATTATTTTAGATTATACGGGTTGCCCAAAAAATATTTGGTTCATTATTAAAACACAATGAATATATGTTTTTTTTAAATGTTTAATACATTTTTCATTAACTAAAAACTTTTATACACTGAAACAGTTTGATTTTACTAAAGTATACCTTACTCTAATACCTCTAAACGTGATGTTAATTGCACGGATATCCAGAAAAAAAGACACTCAATTACTGTTTTTTCGCAAATTTGTTAACGGTTTTAAAATTGTCAAATGGCGGAAATATAATAGAAAAATCTATACAGGGTGCGTCAAAATTATACCCGTTGTTTTTAAACCTTTTACTAAAGACACTTATAATGGCAAACTTTTAGAATACTTATTGTCACAATCCCAAAAATAAGAGGAGCTGAAACAAGAATAAAAATTGTTCTTGTATATCTATTCTTTACAAATGAAGATATCGAAATGGGCTTTTCTTCATATCTGTTGTTTGAGATGGATTTTCAATACTTTTGATATTTTTGTAAATATTTTTTTACATTTTTTTAGTTTCGTTGGAAAAATTATACAAGTAACAGTCTTTCTTTTTCTCTAACTTATTGTGCATCCCTTTAATTGGCTAAGTACTAAAAAGGTTTTCTTTATAGCACAATGAAGATTCTTTTTTATGATAAATTCTTGATTAACTAAAAACGTTCATAAATTGAACCATTTTGATTTTACTGAAGAATACCTTAAACCTTTTTTTAAACGGTTTTAATTTTTTTTCGGCACTTCACTATTGCCACAGTTGCAGGTTGATTCAATTTGGTTATTCTAAATATAAAATATTCTAAAATGTCTGCTTTTTTTAAATCTTTTATTTTAGGTACTTATAATGGCAGAAATATAATTGTAATGTGCGCTAGGTCCCCCGCATCGAGCCCAAATTCTAACAGACGTTTTGGACGAGACTAATGTTGAACGAACGAGCCAGTGAAGTCACCCAATAAAAATAATATCAAATAAGTTCTATATAAAATTTTAGTTTCATCCAAACATAACTCACCTCAAACATTAGAATAATGAACCCAAGTGACAGAGGAAGAATGGAAAAATATACACCAGGAGTACCTAAACAATATAGTTTTGAATATGCCTAGTAAATTAGAAATATTACAATCGACTTTTGCAAAGGTCATAGTTACCCCTCTGTTTTTGTTCCGCCATCTTGGATTTGCGGATGACCTGGTAACGTTTTGCTAAAAAATCCACTACGGCAAAACAATACGGCGTTTTAATGAAATGTAAAAAAAATAGTACTAAAAAAGTACTTATCCGGTTTATGTCAAATTTTGTTCAAAAGTCAAGTATTATATAGGAATCAACTGGTAAAATTTTGGTAATACAAGATGGTAGAACAAAATGGCGGCTTAATAAAATATTTAGAAATTCAGCTTGAAAAAACTACTTAATGAACTGATTTCAAATTTTGTGTCATCAATAATTGTAGTATAGAGATGAACTAGTAAAACTGTGGTACTAATTCAAAATGGCGGAAAAATAAAAATTTGTAATCTGACAAATCACCGTAGCAGGTTTTATATATCTTCGTATTTTAGCGTTCGTAGGTGCCAAAAAGTATGTTTTATCAATTCCGTGGGTCCACCTGTCACTTTGTCTGTCTGTCTGTTAGTTCGCGGCATTGTTTAAAAACTACTCGTCAGATTGACTTCAAATTCTGGTCAAAAAATAAGGCTCATATAGGGATGACCTAGTAATATTTTGGTAAAAATCCAATATGCCCGAACAAGATGGCGGCTTAGTGAAACGCTAAAAAATAATTACTAAAAAACTAGTTATCCCATTTACTTCAAATTTGACCAAAAAGTGTTACAAAGGAATGAACTGGTAACATTTTGGTATGAATATAATATCGCTAAACAAAATAGCGGCCTAATAAAATATTTAAAAAATCAGTCTGATATAACTAGTTATTAAATTAATTTAAAATTTTGTGCAAGCATTAAGTGTAATTTAGAGAGAAGCTGGTAAAGTTTTGTTACGAATTCAAAATAGCGGAACAAAATGGCGGCCAAATAACAAGTTAAAAAAATTAACTTTAAAAATTTTTCTTATTTTAATTTGGGAGAAAAATTAAATGTGATATAAAGATAAACTAGTGGGAATTCAACATGACGTAACAAAATTGCGATATGTGTCAATGTTAAAACTACTTATTGAATTAATTTTAAATTATGCCCTAAATCAAATGTGGCATAGGTAGAAACTGGTAAAATATTAGTAGGGATCCAATATATTGGAACAAAATGACCCCCAATAAAAATGTTTGAAAAGACAGTATATATGTGTTCCTAAATAACTAGGTACTGAACTAAATAAGTTCACACTCCACTATTCCTAATAAAAGGAAATATTCATAATGAGGAAAGTTCCGGGTAAAGGGAATTTACCGATTGTTTTGAATTTTTTTTACATTCATTTTGTGATACCTTTTGGTTAAATAAATTGTTTATTTGAGATCGTTGGTCTGTGGCTCAGCTGCCAAACCAAAGCCCGATGGCCCCGACCAAGTTGAGACACCTTTGTTTGGTCAAATCAAGAGATAATAATTATTTTAAAACATTTAATAAACTACATTTCTATCTACTTAATTATTTATGTTTTATACCGGATCACATCATATTTAATCCAGTAAGTCTTCAAAACGATGGATATTTTTGTCACAATTTAAGTTTCTATTCAACTATTTATAATATCATGCACCAAGTTTTAGCAGTGCCTTCAGGATCGATTAAATATCTAAGCCCGAAAATTCAAAACGAATCAATAGAGAGTCTTTCTTAAAAATTATTATTGGATCTAACAGCAAATTCAAATCTTACACGGATTGACAAACTCATTCCTATAAATTTTGAAATAAAAGAAACTTTTCTGTGTTTTCATCAGCTAAAGGATCAGTCAGCCTTATGTATAACTAATGAATGGTTATCTATATTAGACTTCTTTAATAGTCTAATAAAAGGTAACGATATGATGGTGCCAGTGTCATGAGCGGTTCCTATTATGGGCTAGAAACAGAAATTAATATTCAACCCAATGCGCAATACGTTCACTACGCTAGTCATAATCTTAACTTGGTCATAAATGGTATTGTCAGCGGAAGTAGTGAAATATCAAAAATGTTTGACGTAATTAAAAACATATATTCATTCTTTGGATTAAGTTTTAAAAGATGGGATTTACTGGGATCATTTATTTGAGAATCATAAAAAAAATTAAATCACACTCGATGGTCTTGAGGAATTTCATCATTTGCAGTCGACTAATAATAATGAAAATAATAAAGCTTTAGCTCCTAAAATTAAAACGTAAAATTTTGAATTGGTTTTGCAACATCCCAATGTTTATAATTTTCTGTAAAATTAACTTCGCATTAAAAGTTTTACGAAAAAAAGATATCGATGTTAACGACTACATAAAAGTTGCAGACAACTGTTAAGAAAATATTTTTTTATTAATGAATTAATTTTATTTAAATTAATACTATTGTGTAGAAGGAGGGCCCCGCTGATTTTCTTGCCCCGGGGTCCCAGACTGTAACAAATTTTCAAACGGGCCAGTCGGAAAATTTAACAGAATCTGCCAATTATAAAAATGTAAGTTTTTCAGAGTCTTGACAGCTTACTATCATTTCCATTAAAATATGTTCCAATATTTCATAAAAAAGGGTTCTATACTTAGCTCTAATTTCTTCAGGTAAAAGCTTAGCAAGCTCACGTTTGTAACGATTTATTTCTGCAATAGAATTTGCTTTATCAAACGTGGTATTAAAAAAATGTTCATTTCTTTTTTGACAAAGCGCCTCACGACAGCGATTTATATTGGATATGTAAAAATGAATGTCAAACGATTTTTTTTGAAGAACGCAACTTGAACAATCACATTTACTAACTTCGAATTTGAAGACCAACGAGTTTCTGTAATTGTTGGTATACGCCTTGTAGATGCAGATGTAAGAGCATACGTTCGTTTGGCTGAGTGATGAAAAAATGAGGGAATACCACTAAGGCTTACAAAAAAATTCGACATTTAGAAATATTTTTAAACTTTGCTGCATCAGGACAAATACAGCCTACGGCGCTTTTTCTTTTTTTTAAGGTCATTTAGATGGCCAGATATCACAATTGCGCCATCGTAACATTGCCCTATTAATTTATGTTTATAGTCAAATTGGTCCAAAAGTTGATCCAATAGAGAATATAAATTCTCCGACGTTCTATCGGAGCTGACATTATAAAATCCTAAGAATCTCTCGACTACTGAACCTTTTGAATTAACGTATCTTAAAATTATGAAGCACTGGGAGGTTTTTGTAATATCAGTGGTGTCATCAACTTGCATAGAAAAAAACTTTGTGTTCGTTATTTAATTTTTTACATGATCATAATAATCAGAAATGCATTCAATTAAATTCAATTAATAATTAATTATTTCGTTTTGAATAGTTTTCGAGTCACCAGTAAAAACATTTTTAATTTTTTTGTGATGATCTTTTAGTTTTTGGGAACTTCTCGATATTAATAAACCTAAAAGCCTTTTAAAATTCCCCGTGTTTATTGACTCGCTGCTCTCATCATGGTCGCGACTAACTCTTGTTTTGCAAAGTACAAAACTGCGTCAATTACCAAGCACATAAATAGTCTATTTAATCGGACGTTTTCGTTAAAATGTATTTTATATAGTTTAGCATTTTCTTTTAAACTGTCAGCTATAGTCTTCATGTTTATGTAAAGACCTTCGTATATTTAACATACCTGCAAATCCTACCTTTATTCCACACTGAATATTTATTGGAAACTAGTAAACAAGGCCAGCAAAACAATTTTTGTAATATTTGACTTCTACATAACCATTTGTACGCCGAAAACCGGGATGACGATTAAAACTCTGATCTTGTTCCTTCCATCGATTAAATGGAGTTTCCAACAAAATGCAAACCACATCCGTGATCGGGTTCATCAATAATGTAAATTAATAAACCCGACACCAAATAAAGTTGTAATAACACCATAAATAAATATAATACAAAACAGTCAAGTAAACTGCAAAGGAACTAACCGGTTGCAGCGAAATCCGCAATAATAAAAGTAAACAGTCACCCCAAACTGAAGGACACGTGGGTGTAGTGTACTGCGTTAGCAATTCACTGAGAGCGTTGTATGGCGCTGGTTTATATTAATCTTCCATGCGGTCGACGTCATCGCGTACGCGTTGTCATGGCAACGTAGTAGGAAAATCGTAAACTCAACAGAGCACCTCCAGCAAAGTCGAAGCGGTTTGCTCCACTGTTATAGTTGTTATAATAAAGTTCGATTGAAAGTTTTAAAAAGACATGCCGCCAATGGTCAAGTAAAATATTTATTCGAGATGTACAGTTTATTTTTTTGCCAATTAGGTGAATAAATTAATGTAAAAAGTTAAATTTTAAGAGATATATAATAAATATAGTTAGGTGTTTGCTTGTTTATTTTTCCTGATGAATTAGCACTTCACCTGAATAGCCGCCGCCAGTGACACGTCTCTGTTATTCTAGTTTCATACATTTATAAATGATATAAGTAAAATGTTTACTGACTTTTAAACTATATCTCCTATATTAGCATATTTTAGTCTTTATAGAATCTTCTTCAATCAGAAAATTGATTTGTCGCCTTATTCATTAAAACGAATATCGGATTATTGCTGCGTTCAAAAATAGTCGGCAATAAAAAATGTCTGGAAATCTATCCGCCGGAGCTTTACGTCGCCTCTGCGAACAGTAAATAATACCGGGAAATGTAATTTGCGGAAGATATCTTGGGGACGGGGGCGAGATGTCGGAATTTGTGTAGCATCTTGGGGGAAATAAGGGACGGATGACTCACTATAATTTTATAGTGCTGTATAATCGCGGGGGAAATTCGGATCGAATATGACAAGGCTAGTCGAATATTTATGCTTTAAATGTCAACTAAATCCTCTGCGTTGCCAAGTCTGCTCGAGAAAATCTGTGCCTTTATGAAAGTTGGTATTTCCAATTTTCCATTTATTTCTAATAAGAGAACGTTTAAGTTGTAGAAGTAATTTTCTTTTAAGTATGCAATTTGGCAATTTAAACTGCTACTAGCTCTTTGATCTACAATATAAAAAAATTAGTAAATTTCCTTTATACGGAAATTTTCTCCTTATAACTCTGACCTTTTATTAGGGATAATGAAGTGTGACCCAAACAATTTTATTTTTTTCAACCATATTGAATTCGAACCAATATTTTACCATTTTTTTCTGTGCCACATTTGATTTTTGGGCATAATTTAAGACAAATTGAAGCAGTTGTTACACTGACTTTCTTAAGACCGCCACTTTGATCCGTCGTGTTGAATACGTTCCAGTTTATCCCTATAACCTGTTTAATTTTTCTCCAAATTTCAGTTGAATAAGCAGACATTTTTTACGTTAGTTTTTTAAGCATTTTATTTTGTGGGTAAATGTTTGTCAAAATACGTTTAATATATATATATATATATATATATATATATATATATATATATATATATATATATATATACATGGATTCTGGGCCTTGTCCCTCATTAGGCAGGCTTGTATCCATTGAGTTTTCAAAAAAGAGATCTTCGATGTGACACAATCAAAACCAAAAACGTCTTTCAAAGTAGAATATATCTATGAGCTAAGCATAACACTTAGCGCCACCTATTGTGGCTTCTGCAGAATTCCGGCTGCAACAATTTTGGCGAAAGCATGTAATATGCGTGGGTAAAACTGAAAACAAATAGAAATGAGCTTTCACACACTTTTATTTAGATTTCTTGGCCGGAAAAGGATATTTGTAGAGAAACAAAAATAATTTAATTAATTAGTTAATTTAATTTTTACACGAAAGCGGCCTACAAGAAAAATGGCTTACGACTATATCACAGGATACCCTTCTTGCGATCGATTTCTGGGCCTTAACCCTTATCGGGCAGGCTTGTATCCAGGAAGATCTCAAATAAGAGATATTCGATGTGACACAATCAAAAACGGAAACGTCTTTCTAAGTAGAAAAGTTCTACGAGCTATAACACTTAGCGCCACCTATTGGGGCTCCGAAAAGAGGGGAGAGGAAAATCAACGATGACTTTAAATTAATTTAACTCGAAAACTCTTACATTTTCGAAAACATTCTAATAACTTTTTTGCAGGTAATGATCCTACATTTTTTCGTAATGCAATTTTGTTTCTCTGCAATATTTCGGAAGATATTGTACGTTCTTAACAGACCCTTAAAACGTACCATTTGCAAAAAAGTTAGTGCACTTTAGTATTTTTCGCGTCTCCAGCCCTCTGATTACTGGTCTATAAAGTCCAGTCCATAACGTCCAGGACTCTTGCCTAGTTGTGGTTTTTAACTTCTACTGGAGACACTATGTCCGGTTGTTGTGGTTATCTGATTAATATAAAAATAGATTAACGGTACAATCTGAAATAAAATTAGTTACTATATTTATATTCAAATTCAAAAACCTACTGAACAACATTTTCTTTAATCTATTTAGTCCCCCACAATAATGCAAGAGTTTTTTTATTTCGAATTATCAAAAGCCCTAGAAGAAGGTTATAAAAACGCTATTTAATTCATTTTGCACAAACTTTCCTAACATAATTTACGTCGAACGAGATTTTTCCTTTGTCGAACAAAAGAACTTACGGAAACAGAAATTAGAAGATGTAACAATTCCATGTGGCCGAAAAGCCTAAACAAACCTTTTTATTTTTGGTCCCTTGTCATTAACAGAGTAATATAAAATTTTATATCTTCTATTTTTACAAAGTACTTAGGCTTTTTGAAAAAAGTACACCACGAATAGATACAACTTTAGACATTATAAAAACTTTTGAACCGTTTTATTTCATTGGTTTTGAGCGATCTACATGATGTGGTCGTAGCCAGAAAAAGGATGTTGGGTGCGACCGCAAGTTGACCCATAATTTAATTTACTGATAATTACAAAAAGTGAAACTGTTGATGTTGAAACGTGATTTATCCTAATTAAAAGTGAATCACCTAAATAAGTTAGATTTCATTTTTCATAGATTTTTCACAAGATTCACAAGTATGACAAATCGCAAATGTCACTCACAAATAACATATGAATATATTTAGAATATCATTACATATAAATATACAGGATGCTCCATTAAAAATGATGGCCAAATAAATTTGCTCCATTAAAAATGGTGACTTTAAGTGCTCCATTAAAAATGGTGACTTTAAATTAATTTATCTCGAAAATTACTACATTTCCGCAAAAATCCCAATGACTTTTTTTGTAGGTAGTGATTTCCACTACATTTTTTAGAAAAACAAGTTTGTTCTGTCTGCAATATTTTAAAAGATATTGAGTAAAAATTGCTTTTCTTTTTGGCCATTTTTTTTGTTGATCTGACGACCTACGTGTGAGCACCCTGCACATTATTAAACAGCGCATCAATAGGCATAAAAGTTAGTGTACTTTAGTAATTTTCGCGTCCTCAACCTCCTAATTACTGGACTATAAAGCCAACGTACAGTACCTACTGTTGCCAAAGTTTACTGAATAAAAATATAAGTTGCGGCACTTGAACACGTGACTCGATTTACCTATTCCTCTCGTCCCGCCCCGGCTGACACATTCTGGGTACCGGTCGGGTCACCGGCACATACACAGTTGGTCAGGCTTCGTGATCGCGCCAGTTAGTTATTGTGCTATATCGTGAGACAAAAAGTTTTTATTTCTTTGACAAATATGAGCCAATATGCCTATTAGATTTTGCTCTGTAGATGGTTGTAAAAAACATGTTTTATCAATTCCGTCGTTTCGTCTGTCGGTCTGTATCTCTGTCTATCAGTTCGTGACATAGCTTAAATACTACATACTCGATGGACTCCGAATTTTGACCAAAAATTAAGGGTCATATGAGGATGACCTAGTAATATGTTAAAAAAAATTGTTGGAGTGGTGTATTATTTGGGGTTAAGATCCAGGAAAAAAAAAGCAAGTCTTTTTTTAAATTGTCGATGTTTCACAACTTTATTGTTGCATCCTCAGAACACATATAGATTCTATATCCTGCATGAAACCCATATTATGTCTTTACCTACTCCGTTGGATTGCAGATATTTCCCAGATATTAAGTGTCTAAATGGTTTTCGTTGACGATCATCTTGTTGTTATGTTAGACTGGTGTATTATTTGGGGTTGGGATCCAGTAAAAAAACAGACTTTTTTAAACTGTCGACATTTCGCTATTTTTTTGTTGCATCCTCAGGACACATAAATTCTATAACCCACATTATCAGTCTTTACCTATTACGCTGGTCCGCAGATATTATGGGTTTCAATTTAGGATGGCAAAACGAAATAGTGGTCAAATAAATTTTTTTAAAAAATCATCGTAAAGAAATTTTATTCAATTGGCTTTAAATTTTGCAGAAAAATTAAATGTGCAAATGGGATAAACTGGTACGAATTCAACATGACGTAACAAAATGGCGGTATGTGTCAATGTAAAAACTATTTATTGAACTTATTTTAAATTATGCCCAAAAGTTAAGTGTGACGTAGGTAGAAAGAAAATGGTAAAATATTGGTAGGAATCCAATATCATGAAACAAAATGGCGGCCAATAAAAATTAAAAGTACATGTAACACTTACATACCGCGACTATGTACTGAAGTAAACTGAGTCACACTTCACTATTTCGAACAAATAGAAAAAAATGAGGGAAGTTCCGGGTAAAGGAAAATTACCGATTTTTTTATTTATATAATAAAAATATTGTGTTCTTAAATTCGAGTAGCAGGTAAATAACAATTTAATATTAAATTCACTAAATTTAAATAACATTTAAAACTGTAATTGCAAAATATTAAACTAGTCCGACGACAAAATTCAACTCAATAATTTTTGTCTAAAGTTATTATTTACACTTTTGAAATTCCCTGGTAGATAAACATTCGTAGCGCGAAACCAAACTACTTTTAAACAGCTCGGTAATAGGAGGCAGTGTCGATGGGGTTTGAAACTAGACGGCTTGCCTTTTATCTGCGAGTGCCGACGGCCCAGTGCTGCAACTTATATTTTTATTCAGGGAACTTTGCTGTTGCGTAGTTGTTATGGTAGTTTGATTAGCATAAATATAGATTAACGGCAAAATCTGAAATAAAATCTCTTACTTTATAAAATATTTATATTCCACTACCTACTCAAGTTAAGAAACAACATTTTCTTTAATCTGTTTAATCCCCCACAATAATACAAGAGTTTTTATTCGAATTGCCAAAAGACTTAAACAAAAACGCTATTTAATTAATTTTGCACAAACTTTCCTAACAAAATCTACTTCGAACGAGATTTTTTCGTCGTCGAACAAAAGAAATTACAGAAACAGAAATTAAAAGATGTAACAGTCCCATGTGGCCGAAAAGCCTAAACAAACATTTTTGTTTCTGGTCCCATGCCATTACCAGGGTAATATAAAAAAATTCCGTCTTTTACTTTTACACTTAAAAAAAGTATACCACGAACAGATACAACTTTAGATACTATAAAAACTTTTGAACAGTTTTATTTTTTTGGTTTTGATCGATCTATGTGATCTATGTCGTAGCAAGAAGAAAGTATGATGAAGTGTGGACACTAAAAGCACTAAATAATGTCCAGCTTTAATATTTAAATATTGTATTGAATCCGTAGTGATATCACGGATTACATCTACCAGATGAGAAAGTATTAATATTGGATATATACCCCAATCTCCATGGCATTGATGGATGCGGCGGAACAGCCGTAAGAAATATATTGACGATGGGCGCCCGTTAAATAGAAAAACCAAAAGATTTCCATATCTGGTAGATGTAATCTGTGGTCATGTAATCAATTTGCGGACTATCGAACAGAATTAACATTTAATGCAGCAGTTTAAACTCTGTTATAAATGCCATTCTCTACATTTACCTAGAAATTTTACTTGTTAGAATTTCAAATTTTAGTGAACTTTTTCTGAATACACTTTTAAAGCAGGTAACTTAAGAAATGATGACCGTATGTCTTTATTTTAGTAGGTAGGATAGTATCTACTTTTAAATTATGCCTTTGTGTACTTTATATGTTTACGCCTAAATGTACCCATTTTTGCCAAAATAATTCAAAATAAAAAACTTAGTTTAATTATTATTTACTTTTCAGTTTAATAATTTATAAATAAAAGCTTATTTATATTTTTTTTTACATTTACACAAATAGCGAAATATTTTAGATTATTAGAATATCCTGTTTAGGATGTTTAAGTACACCGCCTAAATAGGAGAGTATCTTAGATTATTCTCTATATATTCCTAAAATATCTATAGAAGTTTTATATATCTGGAGAATAATCTAGATTCTACTCAGAGCATTCATTGGCCGTGGAGGTCCAGCAGCAAAGTCACCAAGATTCTCTGACTTAAATCCTTTGGATTTTTTCTGTGGGGGCCTTTCAAGGAGTTCGTATTCAAAACGCCAGTACAAACATTTGAAGAACTTTTATTACAACGCATTGAAATGGCATTTGTAACTGTAAATCCTTATATTTGTGCCATAATATCTTCAGTACACTACATAATTAATTTCCATTTTTCCCATGAAACAAATGAAAATGGACAAAATTATGATAACAAATGATAAAAAGTGAGTGGCGAACATGTTTTTTTTTAGAAAATTATTGCAATGACATCCCACACGCACGCCTCTGGTGAAGCTGTCAATGCATTTTCATTAGTGAAATATGTGCTAGTTTAAATAATCTTCATTCGGATCTTTACAGTCGTTTTCAAGAAATTTGTAATAAACCAAAAACAAAAATTTAGAAGTGAGATCGGACGGATGAGGAATCTCCCCAAGAGCCATAGCTCATTTTGAAACACCCTGTATACTACTAATATCTTTCATTGTGGCCTATGTTTAGATTATGAAAGATTCGCTACTGCAAACGAATGTTTAAGGATAAATACTAAAACTATTAATTTTACAGTAATTTGATGAAGTTATTTATTTATTGACAGACGTTTCTGTTAAAGCAATTTTTAAATACCAAAAAACACGTCATAAAATAAAAAATCGTACATTTCAAACAGGGAAAAAGCGATGTAAATGGTCTAATAAAGAGTAATGGTTCACCGAAAAAGTATTGAACAACGTAATGTTTAAATACGTTTTCGTATTCCCCACAGTTTAGCGGGTAAATAAAAATAAAGAAAGGAAAATATATCGATGTTTCAGTTGGGATTTTCGGGTTATCCATTTAAGCGAGTTGCGTCGGGGCAAGTCGTACAGACCGAATTGAAATTAAGTGTTGTTCAAGACCAAATTTATTATGGTTCGGTATAGCCGAAAACGCTTTGGGAGCATAAAATAAGCATTTGTTACATGTCACTGGTTTTTTTTCTTGAACTGTTAAATGTGCGACGTTTTGTCTCGATATGTGCACTAATTGTTTTTAAAAGCTAATACGCTATCTTCAGTTGAAAAACATTTTTATTCTATTAAAACAAATGAGTCGCCATTCTGTCAAGAAATTTCAATTATGCGGCGTTAAGCGCTTTTCTTAAATGCTTTCCTATTTGACTGGGCTTGCAAAGGCGGTTAATGTTTTTAACAGGCACGTATGTATGTAAGTTTGCAAGTAATCATTATTTGTTACTACTGGCTTACAGGCTGAACCGCTGTAGGTTTATGGAACTGTATACCATTATGCCCAACATAAAAAAAGAATTATTTTTTTTAAATCATCGTAATAGGTATAAAATTAAAAGCACGTTAAGCTGATTCTACTATATAGGGTGGGATCGCCATACAGGTCGGTCTCTAGATACTGAATGGTACTTTTTTGTTGTAACTTGCAAGATATATGTGGATAGGATAGATCTACAATCTAAAATTATTTAGAGATATGCAGGACTAACTAAAAATTGTAGCATATAAAAGTGACATTTTATAAATCGAATACCTTACATTTTATTACATATTTCAATGAAAATTTAGCTCAAATTTATTAAGAGTTACCTTTAATGATTTTGAAAAAAATTAATTTGTTTGAAAATATCTTATTTTTTCAAAGAGTAATTGATAACGGAAATAATCAAATAAATCAAATAAAAAATAAAGAGCAAGATTAAGATGCTTTGACCGATTAGTATTAAGATCTCCTATCATTCTATAAAGCAGGGTGTAGAAAAATCAGTGGTATACTTTTACCAAATTCAATCAATAATAACTTCATTATTTTAAATAAGACCCCCATGTATTTTTACACCGGAAGAAAGTTTGTTTAGTTGCCTAGTAAGCTGCATAAGAGTTTCCTATATTTAATTGTTAGACATTTTTAATAATTTGCGTTTTCTTAGTAAGTGTAGTGATACCGTCTATTAATTGACTTGTATCACTATGATTTATAAGCACACTCCATCGCCTCGGCAGCTCAGTGATAAGAGAGTTCTTGCCTTTCAATTCATTTTTGTTTTGTATTTATTTATTGTTATCTCGGTATAAAAAGTTTAACCGAAAAGTCGTTTTTTAAATTCTCGGAAGAAATGAAATTTCGAATTTTTGTAAAGGTCATAGGTAACACTCTGTATATAATGATTTTGGTCTCTCATGATATTGTCACGAAAATGTACTACTTTGCATCAAATGATTAAAAATGTGTTAAAAGCCCGATATCATACAAACTTGTTGTCTAGAGGTGTACTTATTGAATTGATTTTATTTTTTACAAGAAAATCAGGGATGATCAAGGAATGGACTAAAACCAGAAAAATTAACAACAAGAAGTATTTCTCAAAAGTTTTGTCCAATTTCGCATACATATTTTGTTATTATTCTTTGACGGGTAAAAAAAAACTACTACCTAACTAATACCTATTTTTTTTAAGCAACTATCAAACTACTTGATGAAATCCGATGTTTTTCGTTCATATCATTGATTGGATGGGTATGTAGTCTGAGAGCCCGCGACATTTTAAGGGGAGTCACTGTATTAAGGCTAATTTTCACCCATATGGAAGTTTTTTTTATAGTACATAAAAAACGACCTTCAGCCAGAGTTTCGGTGGAGTTGGGAGTATAACGTCAAAAAAAATTAATAGCATCAAAGGTAAATTTTTTTGTATATTTGATTTAAAATACTAAAAAGAAAATTTTAGCTGAGAAAATGCCGGTGGAAAATGCTTCAGCTGCGCCTGAAGATGTGAAAATCAAATTACAAATTTATTTACTACCAAAGTCGAAATCGATTTTATTTTGACTATCTCCCCCCCCTCCCAAGTTGTTTGAAAATTAAAGCAAAAATTGTAATTTATTTTTTCCATGCATACAATATATATTTATGAAAAGTGTAAAAAAATAAAGTAATTAAACAAAATGCCATAAGGAGGCATAATGAACTGAAAATACTATTTAATTCACTGTTGGATCATTATTCACGGTTTGCCACTACTGAAAGGTAGGCTTTGGATTTGTATATTTTATTTCAAGTGCTTCAAAACATCCAAATGTCAAATTCCATATATTTATTTTCATCTTTTGGGACTAGCTAGAGGTTTTTGCGTTTTATTTCAGCGAGTTAACGTTATTTATATGAAAATTAACTAAAATTATTAGCTTAAATCATATTTTAAAAACCAATATCCACTAGACTGCATCGTGTCAATATCATGACACTGGACATATAATTCGATTGTATCAAATTATTATTACATTTTAACGCATGTAATTTTAATATGTAATAGGTTTGGCGTAAATATTTTAAATTAAATATACACCTAAATATAAATTTCAAATTGTAGCTGAAATTATGCTTATACGCAACACTATTGAAAAACTAAGAAGTGTCTAGCTTATTTTTAATGCTTTTGATTTAGTGTCATGTTTCCTTAAAAAACTCACCACTGTATGGCGCTGGTGGCGGCGATGGTATCACCCTGGATAAAATTTATCCCAAGTTATTACATATTTTTAAGTACAAAAGTATGATTGTAGACAACTAGTAAGTCAAGCATTAAGATATTTTTTTTTCACTCCTGTTATTGCGGTTCATAATTAGTTAGTGCTAGTTAATAAAAATAAAATGGGCATTAATATTGGCAAACTCTAAAATCATATTGATTGGTACTAGATTTTTTTGTAACTTTTCAAAAATTTTTTTATTTTAAATAAGTAAATAACTAAATTTCTTAAAATTAATTTGAAATATATTTTTTTTAATTTAATCACAAAATGAATCTTGTTTAGACAAAAAAAAAATTAAACGCAACTCCGTTTTAAGGAGCTACTTCTTTCTGCTTCAAGAGAAGAAAATTAAGAACAAATAATTCCAGATTTAATCAAGATAATTTTTGATTATTAAGTGTACAGAAGGGATATCAGAAAGGGGCTTTGAAGAATTATTAACATTTGGTGGAGTATTATTTGACTTTTAAATTTCACAAGCTCTAAATTTAAGGACAATTCAAAAATATTCAAGCAATTCCACGTATATATTTATTTTTTTCTTTATGTTTTTTTTAAGACCTATACTCAGAAACATTAATGAGCCAAAAATTAAGTGATAATTATTTATCGTGCACCTGTTAATTATCGGGTGACAAGTTATATAGTAATGACCCCTTTAACTTTTTTTACTATTTATCGCACATAAGAAACGAAAATAGTACCTTATAGAGAACTTCTTGTAGATTTCGAATTCGCTGGTAAAATAGTATATTCGATGGATATTAGACGCGTCTACCATGAAAGACATCCCAATGAAAATATTCCCACAAGAAAAACCCTCAAAAGCATTCATTATCATTTTACAAAATTGCAAAGAAAGATAAGAATAAGTAGAAACTGTGACCATGACGAGAACGAACTTGATATCCTTTTGTTGAAAATCCGAGAAGGTCAAAAACACTAGGAACCCAAGACCTTCTAGAACGTTTTGACCAATGAAGATGATTTAGATATAGAGTCAATCAATACAAATTTCATAAAGTCCAGAAACTCCTAAACAGACAGACAAACAGAACCGGCAATATAACTTCAGGCACTGGGCACAAGAGAACCCACAATTTGTACGAGAAGTTAAGTTTCAAGGAAGGGTAACAGCAAATGTGCGGTGTGGAATACTTGGTGATAGAATTGTAGGGCCATATTTCTTTGACCGAAACCTGACCGGGGAAGAATGTCATCAATTCTTTAATAACTTTGTTGTTGAATCAGTAGAAGATCTTCGGAGAGATACTGCCATAGAATAATTTTTCAGCAGGATGGCGCCCTTCCTCACGGAACCCTACAAGTGTGACATTACTTATACGCCAATTATGATGAATGGATCAGGAGGTAGGAACAATTCCTTGGCCGGCCGACAGCCTCGACTTGACGCCCATGGATAATTTTCTATGGGGGTATCTTAAAAACCAAATATACCAAAATAATTTGGATAATTCCGAAAACCTACAACTTTTTATAAGACAAGAAGTGGAAATTCTAAGCGGAAAGAACAAACATTTTATAGAAAATGCAATAAACCGTCACTTGCCAACTATTTATCAAGAATGCATACGTAACCAGGGCGGAAATGTTCATAGGGATTAATTTAAGTTTTCAGTTCAATTTTTTACTTAATTTTATGATTAAAAAATATTTTCGTTGATCATTTCTTTGTTTTTTAAGTGCGTATATTTCAAATTTTTTTTTGAAAATAATGGTATCAAATGGGGCATTTTTGAAACACTCTTTTAATGATCTTTCCAACACCAAATGCAAAAATGCAGGGTGTTCCGTTTAGAGAAAGTATGCTTTTCGCTCCATCCTGTATATATATTTTTTTGAATCCGAGTACGGATTCGGAATCTACGAGAAATTTCTTATAAGGTGGCATTTTTGTTTCTTATGAGGGATAAATAGTATAAAAGTTAAAGGGGGTGTTTATAACTTGTCACCTGGTAAATCATGTAGTTAATAAATTGGCATTATAATACTTATTAATATTAAAATATATTTAAAGAAAAAAACGAATGTCTAATAACTAAACGATATAAGACACTTACCCCCTTATTCACTAAAAAGGTTTAAGAGTTAGACCGGGCTTAGTTGCCATGGTACTTAAAACTCTTAGTTCGCCAGTTATGTTTCACTTATGTCACTGTCATTGTGTAATTGTGACATTTAGAAAAATTATTTGTTCACTTGTTAAAAATGTCATCTTAAACCTATAACTGTCAAGTTAGACCTGGTCTAAATTTAAACCTCTTTAGTGACTACGGGTGTTCATTTTCTAAAAAAAAACTGATATTTTAGAAACAATCGAAAATTTGGTAAATTTTTGCAATGTAACTTTTGACAAATGCGAAGAATTTTATTAATGCAATAAGATCCTTTGACAGAAGTAGAAAGATGTATGTATCTATACTACGAGGGTTTTTATTACTAAAAGTCGAGTCTCGTCACTATCCTGTTATTCTTTTCTCGAGATTAAATATTGTCGAGTAGAGATTAGGACGAGATGAGACGAGAAGAGGCTAAGTTAATTATTTTTGATTTATTACTAGGAGTTGTTTCTGTGTCTTATACTTGAAGTTCTAAACATTAAAATATACTCTAATATAATGGTACCAAAAATATAATGCTCACAAAGAACTGATTTGTAAATATGGACACAACAAGTCCTTTTTATTTCAGTTTTGTGTAATATTGCTGCTGTCAAGTTTAGAGGGGGTTTTACTCCTCTATTTGCCTAAAAATAAACAGTTCGAATATTGATCATTGAATACATTTTAAATATTATATAAAATAGCTGTTTAGTTGTATAATGGCTATGACAGAAATATTGTTTTAGAGAACATTGTCTTTATAAATATGATTAATCTATTGTTAGATGTTAAAAAAATCAATATCGAAATCATCAATTTTATGGAGACACAATTAACTAACTTCTTAAATTAAATTTAATTTCGTTAAAGGTATCAACTTCTTACGAGAAGTTTAATTCTAAAGTTTTCGATTCTGAGTTCTTTATTCAATTTAATACTTAAACAAAAGGTACAAACTTGGATAGAAAGAAAGCATTGCATACTAAAATGTGCGCTTAACATTAATTAGGAAAAAATGGTATAATTAAATAGTTTAGTGAGAGTTCGCTACTATCTACTATACTTACACTGTGTTTAGAAGAGCTCTTATTCAAAACTAATAGCCTCGCTAATAATTGAACAGCCATAATAACACAAAATGTAAATTATGTACATGTCCGGAAGTAATGAAACAAAGAAGTTTGTATAACGTGAATAATATTCAATAAAAGATCATAGCATAGCACTTTGGACTAACAAACCATCCTCGGTACTATCTGCAAAATTAAGATCGAATAATGAACCCTCCAATGTACAAGGGCTAAATACAGCCAGCAAGAAAGCAGGTTAGAATAAAAAATGTACGTACTCGTGAATAAAAACAGGTAGAAAAGATACATGGTCAAATCATTCAGTGAAATTAAACTTTACATGTAACAAAAAACAAGTATAATGGCTGACAGACACTAAAATTACATTTAAACATTTTTCTCTGAGCTATTTTTACGAAGGCGTGATGGAACAGAGTTGCCAAGCTGACATGGGATTAGACTAGATTAGGAATATAACTACTAAGAGGCTTTGATATTAAAACTTATATGTGCAATTGTATAGTGAATGAAGTTAACCAAATTCAGCTACTTTTTACATTTTTTCTGCCTTAAATAAAATTAACACAACATTCTTATAATATATGCGATATTTCTCCTTCATTTTAAAAACTTATTGATTGTTATAGTTCGAGTTTAATACCTAATTACTAATTCCTAAGTATTTTCTAAAATGTATTAATATTTTAAAAAAATAGGTAAATTTCCTCTACCCGGAACTTCCTTCGTTATCAGTCTACCCATTTATTACGAATAGTGAAGTGTGTCCCAATTTAGTTCAGTATATAGTCATTTATTAACACATAAATACCATCTTTTTAAAGATTTTTATTGAGCGCCGTTTTATTTCGTCATATTTGATTCCTACCAATATTTTACCAGTTTCTACCTATGTCACACTTAATTTTTGAGCATAATTTAAAATAGATTCAATAAGTGGTTTTTACAATGGCACACACCGCCATTTTGTTACGTCATGTTGAATTTGTACCAGTTTATCCCTTTATTAAATTAAATTAAAATTTAAAGTCAATTCAATAACACTTTTTTTAAACTGTTAAAAAAATATTTGTCCGCCATTTTGACCCGCCATCTTGAATTCGTACCACAATTTTACCAGTTTACCTCTATATCACACATAATACTTGCACACAATTTGAATTTAATCTAATAAGTAGTTGGAACGGAATTGTAATGGATGATTGATGATTTCTTAATTGACCAAAGCCGTGAAAGCTTCCATTATATCCCAATGAATTTGATCGAATCAATTTCATAAACGCACTACTGCATAGTGAAATCAATGGGAATACGTCGATTGCTTCTTATGAGAGAGTTTTCCACAAGTTTCTCGTTTGCCTTTAAAGATAAAAGTATCAAACCGAGTATATTTAAAACTAGCAAAAAGTGCCCTATTGAGGTAGTATATATATAGAAAGAGTGACGATGACCAGTCTCACCTGGGTTAAAGTGATGGCCACCTGGGATTAGTCATCACTGCCTTCTTTTTTCGAAGTTTATTTGATGACTCAATATTATTTACTAAATAGTTAAGAAGTATTCACTTAAATTAAATTTAATGTCTTATTACTTTCGATTCACATCTCTACATGGCTCATAATCTTTTTGCACAACGCATTTGAAAAAAACACATAATATAAACCTGACAATAAACCAGTGGAAAATATGGAGAATACTGAAGGCAATATGTGAACAGAGTTGCGAATAAGACAATATGAAGGAAAATATAGAACTGAAAACCGGCAATACAGACATAAAATGGCAATAAGGTAATAAAAGCAATATAATGCGGAAATAAAATGGGAAATAGATTTTCTTTTTTTAGGAGTGAGAGTCTATCGATAATGTATTTAAACATTTTTCTTATAAATACCTTGACATAGTACTTTACGAATCCATATCTTTATGTCATCTAAAACATTTTCTTAAAATCAAAACAAAAAATTTGCACTCTGAAAAAAGGTTAATCGTAATTCGGTCTGTACAACTTACACTAAAACAATGAGTTTAATGGAAAAGTCGTAAAGCCAGAACTAATCGTCGATATATTTTCTTCTCCTTATTTTATTTGCCCACTTAACTGTGGAAACACGAAAAAGTACTTAGACAATTCTTTCTTAAATACTTGTTGGGTAAACCATTAATTTTATTAGATAGTTTTACACGGCCTTACCGTCTTCTATGTATTTACTTTTGAAAAAAGATCTTTAACTTAATTGCAAAAATGTATAATTTGGTTAGATTTTAAAACAACTGGAAGATCCATTAAGATTTTTTTGCAATAATACGCAAGGTATCCAATAAAACTATTATCATTTAATATCAGTAAATTTAAAAACCTTTTTGTTTGTGGATTGCACATTTACATTATGGGGTTGAACTTTTGAATTTTAAGTGTAATCTTCTATAGCATTTTTTATTACTTTAGGGGCTTTCAAAATACTAACCATTCTGTAAAAACTCCATACAAAAAAATTCAAATGATGAGATATTCATATATGTAAGAATTTAAGTGTTAAAAGAATTGTTAGTTTTAATACTATTCCCTATTCCAAACTAATGAAAATTGGTACACATAGTTCCTTTTATAGGATCTATAAATCAGACAGGCATTTGGAACAATCCACAAGGACATTTTTTTTATGGATCACTACACCTTTTATGTGACGATACTGAGTGCACTTGGCAGGTTCGTCTCCATCTTCTTAGGATTTGTCCTATTGCACTTTTCTCTTATGTGGCATTGTTGAAGAGTTATTTGGCAAAATAGTCTTCCTGATATATGCAATTTAATATAAAAACGTTCAAATAGGAATAAAATCTAAAATTACAACTCTAATAACAAGGTTTATGAGTTAACCTTCGACAAGCTCTCAACATATTGTTGATTATTTATTGCGAACATGTTTTTAGAAAGATGGGTGAGTCAGTCCAATGCAAATTAAATAAAGACTATGTTATTTTCCAGGGACTACCAAAATGTATTTTTCCTATTTTAAGTGAATGATATTTTGACCTTTCAAAAAATTGGTTAATTCTGTCACTGAGTTGTCAGTTTGATAATAAAAGAAATGCTTTTAAAAAATATCAAAGGCAAAAAAACGTTTTGCTGGGTTTTTACACCCCCAAGCCAAGCAAATAGTGATAATTCTTGTCAATTATTTTCATCGAGAAAATGTTATTACAAGAAAAGTCAGTCAAGCAGAGAGTATCAGAAGCTCTAGGAATTTGTATAAGTTTTGTTGAAAAGATTATTCGAGAACAAGCAGCAACTAGAAAATGGAAAACCGTAAAAAAAGCCCAAAACTGAAGATTCAGTGAAAATTAAAAGATGAATGTACGCAATGTTATTTATGTTTTATATGCAAAAAAATTTCCTGTCAGTTTCAAATCCTTAAAAGATGTCTTGAAGCAACGGAGTTTTTTGGATATTGGGCTAAAGTCATTGTCCAAAGTAGTTAAATTTTGGGATTTCGATTTAGAAAGGATTGCAACAAAAGATACCTGTTCGAAAAGTCAGAAATTGCTAGGCAGTGTGTACAATTTTTACAAAAACTGCATTGAAAACCAAAATTCAAAATTAAGAAATGTAAATTTTTTTGACGAAACGTGGGCTTTTTCGAATGGGAGAATAGCTAAATTATGACAGAATGATACGCCGAAATGCGTTAAAAGAAAAAGGGTTGTGGTTTGGGTAAAATATTTATTATCTTACATGCAGGGTCTTCAACGGGTTTTATACAAGGAGCAAGTTTAATCTTTTCATCAACTTCAAAAAACTTGGACTATCACGACGATTAATACCTAATTTAGATGAACTGCATTTAATTGGTATGAAATTTATTGAACTAATGGGTCGAAATATGATGCGTTTTTAATCGAAAGGCGGCATTTTCAACATTTAGGTATTTATTTAAGTTGGAACTTTAAAAATGAAGAATTTAAAATATTTGCAAATATTTCGGTATTGGCTTGGAACCATCGTACTATACCAATAATCCATTTACTAAATTAAATAATGTATACTTATATAAAGATATTAAATCAGGCTTTAAAACAATTTATAATAGTTTTAGATAATGCTTCATACCATTCCCCTGTCCTGTCCTTAATAAGCAACCGATCGCGACGTCTACATAAAAAAAAGATTATTGAGTGGCTTCAAAAAGAATACTTAATTCATTTGCCGAACATCCTGAAGTCAGAGTTCCTGGTAATGGCAAAAAAACCCAAAAGAATTTGAAGCATGACCATTAAGTTTTGCATCTGCCACAATATCCTTGTCGTTTCAATGCGGGCAGACGCAAAACATCAGTTTGAAGAACGGGTTGGATATGTTTTAAAAAGCAGTGAAGTAGAAATGGTTTGGTAATGGGCGCTGGATGAGGAATATTGGAAAAAATCAATAGCGCACACAGAAGAACTTATTAAAAATTGGTGGAGTCGGGAGCAAAAACTGAGGAGGAATATTATTTTTATTATTCATTATTCATTCTTTTTGTAAACAAAATTAATATTAATTAAAATATTATTTTAATTTTCTCGTTTAGTCGCTAATGCTCAGTTTAAGATCAATGCCAAGTTTGACCGGAATATTATTATTCGTTTTAAACCAATTTTTATTAAGATTCTGTAAATTTTGAATTGAAATATATATATATATATATATATATATATATATATATATATAATAGTTAGGTCAAAGGCCACTTAATTTTTGAACCTTCTATGTTTATGGAACCTACGAACCGAGCCAATTATTTGTGACAGCACAATAGTTTCTTTTTTTTTTAATACAGGCAGAAGACTGTTAGAACCCAACCTATAAATCATAGGACCAGCTGTGTGTTGGGCACCATATTAATTTTTTCTAGATAAACATTTCGGAAGTCACTATTTTTGTTGATTAGTTGAGCATGCACGGTACTTTTCGTTAGAGTAAGGTCCACTGTATTTCGTTTTTTTTTCTCCAGTTTATTATGGTTATTTTGCTAAATCGCTTCTGAATGGCACTAAATATCGAATCATTGCAAGAGGCAAGAACGTTTCTAAATGAAGTGAAAATTTGAAAATTAAAAATTTGGGTCAGTGTCATCACTGAAAAGTTATGGTTCCAAACGAAGAACAATTTGACATGTTGTATATAATTAGATCGATGCTAAATAAACTTTATGAAGTTTTTATTTCTTACTGTAATTCGTCTAAACCCCAAGCTATGAGTCTATGATCAAATTCATCAAAGGACGTAGTGCGACAATATACCGATGGTGTAGATATGTCTTTGGAAGAAATATCTTGCTCCACTGTTGTGAAATATGGAATTTGTTTACAAAACGGATATTCTGATATCCATCTGAGGTATACCGCAAATCAAAAAAATGTTAACACAGAATATTTTGGTACCTTATTTGAGTGTCTTCCGTAAATTATTTTATTCTATTTAAAATAAGGTATCTCAAGCAAAAGGCACTTACCCTGAAAATGTTTAGACTGGCGGTTGTGCTGGAACACATTGGAGCAAAACCTGACACAAAAAAAGTTCGTGTCGTAAAAAAAAAATATTAGCAAATTATCCTGGGAATCTGTTCCACCAGAAATAACACTTGATAAGGCTGTCCATATGCTAGTATATGCAACGTCGGTTTCTGGCTTAATGATAACAGTTGTCTTTTGCCTTCTCATACAAAATAAATGCATTCTAGTTTTATCGATATCCCTTTTTAACTTTTAATTGCTCCTTTTGCCTAAGAAACTAGGACACATTCCAGGATTTTAAAATCAAGGTTTATAATTTTAATGCTAAAAAACTATTTAGTGTCCATCAATATTATTTTATGATTATAACACGTATGAAATAAAAAAAAAAGTCAAATGATTAAGGTTGTTCATTTGAGGTGTAATGTCTAAAGAAGCTGTTGTGTAGCGAAACATGTCATATGTGTTATAGTGGAAGCATTTGTGAAAATACTTTTTACATTTTACATTATTTTTTTCAAAAAATCTTTAAATTTTTCTATAAACTGTTAAATGGTAATGTGTGTCTTCTTAATTTTTACTATCTGAGATTTCAACAAAATATTGGAGAATCCCCACTTACCTTGGAACTTAATCCATTAGAAATACAAACTACAACGTACCTGTTTCTCTTTAACAGACGTCATTCGTAGGAAGGGAGGATAATTATTACTAAAAATTTAACTAATAAGGCAAAAGGGATGCACCATTTTAGACATGACTTTGCATCCTTTTGCTCACTGCCATAAAATTTTCTCGTAAGTATAAGACGATGGTTTTTCACACAAACTAACTTTTATTTCCATTTTATTCTAACAAGTGAAAGCTTTTATTCATACACATAATATTGTTTTTCAATTTTTTGGACTATCGATAATGCTAAATTTTTATTAAAATAAAGTGCCCGTTTTAAAGTAGGCCAAGGGGAGAACACGAAAACGTTTTGCACGTACTTAGGAAAACGCCTGAATATTCTCCTTAAAAGCCGTAAAACTTCAAGCATAAAATTTTATTTTCCCCTGATAGTCGCCAAGACCAAAAATTAAGTTGTCGGTTTAGTGTTTTAGGCCTCCCGACATCGCAATATCTGTGAATTTTATTCTGTTTTAATACTTGTCGAGCATATTGGACTAAGTGCAAATCGATTTAAAAGAAGGGGAAACATTTTATATAGTTTTCGGTTACCATCTCTTTTTATTTATTATTAAGGAGACAAGAATAAATTATTTTTAATATAGGTAGACAGTTCTTGCTATAGAGAGTAATTTCGAAATTCGGATGATTAGTTGCTAGGAATAGTTGAAATTGTGCTTCCATTTTAAAGCCCTAGGTAAGATAAAGCAAATTGAAACCGGCTTTTTGATTTGCATTAAAACTGCCTTAGTTGTTATAGCTCTATAAAAACGTACTGTATGAACTTATTCTTATTATCAAGTTTTGATGGTAGTAGGCTGAGAAAAAGTAGGAGGCTCTAAACAGCTTTTCCCAATAATGTCATATTTTTAAAATTAAAGTTACTTAACTCTTGATCAGTTTTCACATTTTTTTCTTACCCTGTATATCTTTTGACTTTCACTAAAACTAACTACTGCTAGTATAGTATTTTTAATTCAGTAACTGTTATCAAGAATAAAATTTTATAGAGAAATCAAAAATAAAAAAGTTGTGGAAAAATATGATGTGTTTTCATTCCGGGTGTATATCCGTTCATCACTCTCGTTCTGAAAAGAACAATTTTGCTGACGTTTCGCCAAAATCGCATTTGGAATTTTCGAAGCTTTCTGTTTCGCGTCCGATTGTAGACTGAAAGTGTTGTGACAGCGGAGCAGTTGATTTTTGTGGTTTTTGGTTTATATATGATTGATTTCCATACTGCTAAAACTTTAATGATTCGTCCCTTTTATTTAAATCACCTTGTTTTTTTATTTCTATGGCTTCTCGGATTATTCTGGTC
Organism: Kuschelorhynchus macadamiae; assembly: GCA_030620095.1. Classification (NCBI taxonomy): domain Eukaryota; kingdom Metazoa; phylum Arthropoda; class Insecta; order Coleoptera; family Curculionidae; genus Kuschelorhynchus; species Kuschelorhynchus macadamiae. The sequence continues at coordinate 98,985 of JAUTXW010000741.1, forward strand.
CGATAGTGCTCTATATTGGCAATCTCCTTACACCCTTCGAATTTTATGCCCTGTTTCCTGATGATGTAAAAACAAGGCAGATGTTGTTTGTTTATTTCTAATGCTGAGTTTATGTTCTTCTATTCTTGCTGATATTCGTCTGTTTATTTGCCCAACATACAACTTTTCACAGTCCTGGTACGGGATGCTATATATTACTTACCTATGGTTGTTTGTGGCTTATGAATTGTTTGTATATTGTGTTTTCTAAGAATCCTGCCAATACGGTCTGTGGTACCTTTTTACATATGGTAGGACTACTTGTTGTCTTCCGGGTTCATAATATTTGCGGTTTGTTCGGGAACCCTGTTTATTAATGGCTTTATCTATGGCATGCTTTGTGTAACCATTTTTCTTTAAAGCACTAGATATTATATTAACTTCATCATACCTAGTCCTACCATACTAAAACGAGAAGAACTAATACCATTCTCCAAAATACCAGTAAAGCTTTATTAAGGGAAGAAATCCATCGAACTAGAAAACAACTAGCCGAGGTAGAGAAAGAGCTTTTAAAATTACACCTTAAATTAAGTAACTGCATTCATCCTTTATTGTAGAATAGTATAGAAACTTTGTCTTTTTGGTGGACAGAATCAAGCAAAAGTATTAAGATTGATAAACTTTCGAAGAAATATGACAATCTACTAAAGAAGTCAAGTCAATCACAAATCTGGTCATTAGACGCCGGTAGAGTGGTTCACAATACATCGTGCTACAATCTCTCTGAAAATGAAAAATCTATACTAAGTAAGGGTTTTAATTTTGCAGTAACCCCTAAGGAAATCTCTGAAGAAGAAATAATTGCTGGAGTTGAAGATGCCTTTGACTCCTCTGAAGAAACGAAAGTAGAGGAAATTCGACAGGAAGTGGCAAGAATTCTAAGATCAAGCAAGTCACCTGAACCAAATCTAAATGCTTCTGAACAGAGGGCCCTAACAATCCTTCGCAGAAATAAAGACATCACAGTTTTTCCAGCAGACAAGGGAAATGCAACTGTAATTATAATTACCCAAAACTATATGCAAAAAATGCAGGACATCTTACAAGACAATTCTTATAAGCCTGTTTCAAGAGACCCGACGACGTACCTAGAAAAAACAACAAAAAATAAGATAAAAAGTTCACCAGTAGACATAGAAATACAACAAAAAAATCATACCATGAGAAAAGTCCAGCAGATGCTCTAAACTCTACGGTTTACCAAAAATACACAAACCAGGAGTGCCCATCAGACCTATTGTTAGTGTTGTTAATTCGCCTTTACAAAAACTAGAAAAATACTTTGTGAATATTATGCAACCGACTGTGGAAAAAGCTCACTCATATGTAAATAATTCAGAGCATTTTACCCGAATTATACGAGGCGTCATTCTTGAAAAAGACGACATCATAGCAAGCCTAGATGTTAAATCGTTGTATCCTAGCATTCCCATCGACGAAGCACTGGACAAGATTGCTATGAACGAGGATTTTTCGGCCAATATAATAAAACTGTCAGAGCATTGTTTTAAAAATACTTATTTATCATTTAACGGGCAAATGTACAAACAAATAGACGGAGCTCCAATGAGATCCTCACTATCACCAGTGGTGGCCAATCTATTTATGATATACTTCGAGAAAGAAGCTCTTGAGAAAGCAAATCTGAAACCCAAAATTTGGCTCTGTTACGCGGATGACATATTTATCTTATGGCAACACGGTAATGCAGAACTTAACAACTTTCTAACTCACGTAAATTCAATACATCCTAATATACAATTTACGCTAGAGTTACAGTAAAACAACAAACTCCCATTTTTAGACGTTCTGCTTACATAACAGGATAATGGACACATTGAATATACCGTTTATAGAAAACCAACACATATTGACAGATATTTGAATGCTGGATCACACCACCATCCAGCACAAATTTAAGCGGTGGCCAATACCCTCGTATCTAGATCCATGCGATTAACTAATACACAAACGAGACATGATGAACTTAATATAATATGTAGTGCTTTAAAGAAAAAACAAACAGCAAAGATTATGAACCCGGAAGACAACAAGTAGTCATACCGTATGCAAAAGGTACCACAGACCGTAATGGCAGGATTCTTAGAAAACACAATATACAAACAATTCATAAGCCACAAACAACCATAGGTAAACTACTTGGAAATCCAAAAGATAAAATAAAATTGGAAAACCACGTATAGAGCATCCCGTGCCAGGACTGTAAAAAGTTGTATGTTGGGCAAACAAACAGACGAATATCATCAAGAACAGAAGAACATAAACTCAGCATCAGAAATAAACAAACATATGCCTTGTTTTTACATGATCAGGAAACAGGCCACAAAATAAACTTCGAAGGGTGTAAGGAGGTTGCCGATATAGAGCACTATCTGACTAGAATAATCCGAGAAGCCATAGAAATAGAAAAACATGTGATTTAGATAAAAGGGACGAATCATTAAAGTTACCAGCAGTATGGACATCAATCATATATAAACCAAAAACTACAGAAATTAAAGCGGCATTACTTCAACAACAACGTCCCGAAAATATAAACAATGACTCACAACCGTTTAGATATAACCTTCGGCAGGGTGGGTGTATAAAAGGAAGTATATGTATATATTTAAGTTTGATGAAACAGGATAAATACAAGGGCTGCTCAATTACTTGCGCAAAACGATCCAAAGGTATTTCTGGTAAGTATTAGCCCGTGTTAAAAGAAACTATGTGTCTTATTATATTGCAGTGAATAGTATAAATCTAATCTAACCAACGCATGAACATTCAGACGTAGTTAACAAAGTAAAAAAAGTATGTCTGTATGATGGCTTGAAACTCAGGCCTGCCGATGTTAAATTCATTGTAGTAATCCTTAAACTAAACTCCTGTTTTTATGTTTAAGCAAAACGTAAATAAATACAACTTACTTTTCTTATGTTTTATACGTTACCTCCGAACTCCCTAAGGGGCGTCGGATATTCGTCCCTAGCAGCACTTTACGGACCGGTCTCTAGAGCCGTATTTTCTTAACTCGTAATACGATACAATATAAAAAATTCCTTGACGGGACACTTTGAATTGGTGAAATTTCACTTTATATATGTTTTTAAATTTTGTGATGAAGCAAAGAAGTCTGTTTGTATAGGTAAGTATAGGCCAACAATCAGTGCTCCCTGCAAACAAATACATCAAGTAATAAGCCCTTCTATTTAAAGATGGGGAAAAAAGCTAAGAAAAAAAAGTCGGCAAGAAAATATTAACTATGTACTTACTCATGAGTAAAAAATAGACAGAAAAGATCCATGGTTAAAAAACCTTACATAAGTATAACAAATAACAAGTACAAAAGCTGACGAACACCACATTTTACAATTTTTCTCTGCCAAAGCAGTGTCTTCTACAAAAGCATGATGAAATAGATAGAGTACTGGTTAAAGTTTTTAAAAAAAGAGTTAAAACAACAATTTACGGGGTTGTCAAACTGACACGGGTTTAGAAGTGAACGTAACTACTCAACTTTGATATTGAGATCTCTTATGTGCAGTTATCGAGTGAATGACGGTTGGCAAATTCAACTATTCGGTTTAATAAAATTGGAAATTAAATATAAAATACATTGATTACTCATGAAATAGTTGTAAGAAAAGAAAACAAGTCAAGATGGAAATCCCGGTGTGACGTCATAGTGAAAGAACAATACTGCTTTAATTGGACTAGTTGAAACTAGATTTTGCATCATTGGTGAAGGAGGTCTATTATATAGTAATAAGAAAATACATTGCAAATAAATAAATGAAAAGGTAAAAATTAAAAAATCATGGTTCCTGCAATCAGACTGTGTCAAAATGGAACCACTTTCATGGGTTTTATGGAAAGGTGAAAAGTTCGAAGTGTAATGTCAAGAATATACCATTTATAAAAAGCAGCATTAATAAGCTTAAGGTATATTAAAAAAAACGTTATTAAATGTTTTTTAAAGTTTAAGTATATATGAGAACATTAATAAGAGGCTAATGTAGATAAATAGAGAGAAAGAAAATCAATACACTGCAAATCAAAAAATTGGTGGTGGTGATGTTTATAATTGTAATTAAATATAAGTATGAAGTATTTTAAAAAAGGTTATAGAAAATTTTTAAAACTATGGTAAGAAACATTTTTACATTCCTCGTAAAAGGGAAGTATTGTAATCGTGAAAAAATCACCCTACGAGATTTTTTCAGATCTTTACATTTGAGGGTCCCTAGATACCGAAAAGCATGTTTTCTCAATTCCGTCGGTCTGTCTGTCTGTTCGCGACTTAGTTAAAAAACTACTTACCCGATTAACATGGGGTTGACCTGGTAACATTTTGGTAAAAATCCAGTATGGCAAAACAAAATGGCGGCCTAGTAAATTTTTAAAAAAATATTACAAAAAAACGTACTTATACAATGTATCTCAAACTTTGCACAAAAATCAAGTATTATGTAGGAATCAACTAGTGAATATTTGATACGTATCCAGGATGATGGAACAAAATCACTGCTTAATAAAGTATTTAAATATTCAGCCTGAAAATTTACTTAATAGACTGACTTCAAATTGTGTTGCATAACTAATTGTGGTATAGAGGTGAACTAGTTAAACTGTAGTACTAATTCAAGATGTAGGAATAAAATAGCGGCCAAATAAAATGTTTGTAATCGTCAAAAAAAAATCACCCTCCGAAGTTTAACATATCTTCAAGTTTTAGGTCCCTAGATGCAAAAATATGTTTTATCAATTCCTGCTGTCGGTTTGTCTGGCTGTATTTCTGTCAGTTCGCGGCATAGCTTAAAAACTATTTATCGGATTGACTTCATAAAATATCTAAAAAATTAGCGTTAAAAACTACTTATTATAAGAACGGATAGTAATTCAAATTTGACACGGTCTAATCCCAAAAACCATGATTTCATAATTCACTGGGATGTCTTGATATTACACCTACTATTTATATATATATATATACATATATATATATATATATATACACATGGATATATATATATATATATATATATATATATATATATATATATATATATATATATATATATATATATATATATATATAGTAAAACAATTTTCTTGGGTATTTTTGTCCTAATTTTTTGTATATAAAACGAAGACTTGGTTTGTAAGTCTCATCAGTTCGAATTTTGACTATTAAATGTTTTAATGTATGTGATGTTTCAAAACTAAATGTCGTATACTGTGCCAGAAAGTTTGTTTATGCATGTTTTGTTTGTTGATATTTTATTATGATGCCCGAAATTGCCTTCTTAGAAACACTGATGAAGGCAAAAACTTGCCGAAACGTATGTAAATAAAAAAAATGCTACATACAAACTAAGTCCATAAAATGTTTCTATTCAGCATTTTTGGCTAGTTTTCTTAATTCTGGAAATAATAGACAGTGTTATGTTGTATATGTTGAATATTGTGCCTCGCACGGCCTTCAGGAACATACCTTCTTGTAACATAACGCTTGTAGCATAACATTTCCTAATCCAGATTTATTATACTTCTTCTGATTGACCCTAAATTCATGTGTATCAAGAACACATTTTTGAGATACTAAATCTGGCAACAATGTAAGAAATAATTGCCCGAAATGTGGATGTAAATCAACACGCAAAAGTCAAATGATCAGATTTTTGAGGAGAGAATGAGGGATAATGATTATAAAATATTACGAAGGATATAAATATATAATATATATAATAAGTTTTAGTTTTCATCATCATCCGTCTCAAAAACAATCCATTATAAATTCATTAGTCTTTGGGGCTTTGTCAACATGTGATAAAAAATCAATTCCGGAAGAAGCAGAAAAACTGACTGAATCTTTAGAGTTAAACGGATATTGCTCTGAAGATATTAGGCGTTTGATTTGGTGTTACAATAATCCCACACCTAAAGTAGTATTGGATACTCCACCATAAAGCAATACAGTTTTACCTTTAATTCAAGATACCACAGATAAAATTGCAAGAATTCCACGGAGATTCAACATTCGCACAATTTTTAGTACACACCAAAAATTGGGCAATGCTTAAGGATACAAAGAGATGTAATTCATTTGAAATCAGAAGGAGTTTATAAAAAATTTTATTTCTGAGGTTAAAGTGTACATAGGTGAAACGGGAGGGTCTGTGTCTACTAGACTTAAGGCATATGAAAGATGTATAAGAAAGAAACAAATCGTTCAATCCGCAGTTGTTGAACACCAGCACACAACAGGACACAGGATTAATGTAAAAAATACCAAGGTTCTTGCATCAATCTCGGGTTATTATATACCTTGAGAATTTCAATAGAGACGCGGGCTACGTACTACATCATGCGTGGAAACCAATCATCACAGAACGAAAGCCTTCACGGCCGTGGTCAATTAAGAAATCATGGTTCTTAGGTTTATCTGTGTCAAAAGGGAAGCACTTTCCGATGTTTGCTTTCGAGTGTAGGAGGCATCTTCATGGATCTTTACTTCACGACTGAATTCAGTGTTTCGATCTCATAAAGTAAAGATCCTTGAAGATGCCTCGTGCAATCGAAGGCAAAACGTCGGAAAGTGATTCCATTTTGAGACGGTCGAATCCCAAGAACCATGATTTCTTAATCAATCATCATAGGGTCGATGGGCACAGGTCGGGAATAAATACTTGAACTCTGCTCATAGTAGCTCATTCAGTGTTTTCATCTTGTGCAGTGAAAATCTCTGAAGATGCATCATGGACACGCAGGCGAAACGTCGGAAAATAATTCCAACTTGACATGGTCTAAATCCAAGAACCATGATTTATTAAAAAATAGATTGTATTATTAAGGTTACTAATCCTACTACCTTTTATTAAACGTTGGAACCATAAAAATACTTTTGGTTGTTATAGCATTTCTTTTGTGAATTTCCGGAAATTTTCGTTGACTTGTCTGAAATTAATAATTAGAAATTTTTTGACGTATAATGAAATGTCAACGTCTTGCGACTCGATTTTTTTTAGTAATAATAATTGTGAGAATATGTCACATAGCTTATAATAAATTAATACATTTATCTCCTATTTATTTATTTTAAGCAGATTTTCAAAATAACAAGAAGAAGATATTGTTATGTAGGTAGACTTGAATTTTATTTATAAGTAGATACTTAAGAAATAATACTTATTTTCCCACCCATAGTGATTTACTTTCCGCTTAGACATCCTGGAGAACTTCGGCGAAATCATCAGAAACACATCGTGTATTCTTCTAAACAAATTGTCTTCCATGATTTGAATGACAATTTTCATTTAGATCAGATATTTCAGATAACCATGGTACATCAAATTTGCAATATGCACATAAACTATATTTTTCAAATTTTTCCATTTTAAATAACTTATAAGTATATTTCTGCTATTCTCGGAACTTTATTGATTGGTTTGATCTGAAAGATTAGTTTATAGTCGTTTGACAGGCACAAAATACACACAAAATTCCATAGCCTTTTAGATTTAATTATCTGTTTTAAATTACACACTTTCATTTACCGATATATATATATATATATATATATATATATATATATATATATATATATATATATTAAAATTAAGAATATATCAATTCCACCAATCTTAGTAATTTCAAATGAATCAAAAATAGAAGAAGAGAGCTCCTTCTGTACATTTCTGCCTAAATTATTATACGGAAATCGGAATTTTATCTCTTCTTTGGGAAAGACCAACTTTTACCGGTAGGTAAAAGTGTTCTAAAAATGAGTTTTACATAATTTTTCACTATTTTTAGTGATTTGAAGTCCACTATGTATAAACAATTATAGCTTCCTTGAAATATGTATAATTATATTATTGTACTAAAGTTGGTAGTTGAAATTTTTAATAATAATAGTTAATTATAGTCATTTAGCACTTTATAATTAACATGTTTGGAAAGATTACGACCTAATAGGACGAATCCATCATTTTTAGTGGCTTAGGCTTAGCTTGGAATAATGAAATAAATTTTATTGTACACATGTATTACTATTTAATTTTACTAAACTCAGTACTTCACTCACTGATGTACCGAATCTCCCATCATAATAATACCTAAATAATCATAAACATTCATAAACGAACTTTCTGGCACAGATGCGATATTTAGTTTTGGAAAATCACATACATTAAAACATATTCAAAAGTTAAAAGTAGAATATTTCTATTCTTTCAGTCTGGTTGTTAACTTACTAAATGTTCTTGTATTTGGCTGCCGTCTTTCCGCATATTTGTTCAAATACATCCGCTCCGATTCGTAACACTTTCGATTACTTAAAATGAAACAAGCTAGCATATCAAATTTTTCTTCATTTGAAAATATTTCCATTTTGTATACAAAAAGCAAAAAAATTAAAATACAGTAACATAATTTAAAGGTTAATGCCAAACTTCATGCATCTCTATGATGACCATTTTTTTCCAAAGCCTACCTTCTTTGAAATAGGTAACAAAGTACCCATCGAAAATACAGAACTAATTAGTTATTATAGTCGAATGCGGTCTTATCGTGTGGGTTCAAAGGTCACCAACATTATGAATCAAATCAGAAAACACAGTGAATACCAAAATGTTGTGTAATTCTTTTATCGAGCTATTAAATCTCGATGGGCTATTTACAAATGTACGAGGAGAAAGAAAGTATTTTTTTTTATTATATTACTCAATATTACTAAGATAGCTACTCAATATTATTTTATATAATAAATGCCAAGGGACCAAATAAGAAAATTCGCTTAATATGTATTTGGTTAAAATTTTTTGGTTGGCAAAAACAAAAATACACAAAATAGCAAGCGCTTTAATAAAGTCGGAAGGCGGTTCGAATCAGTGGAACAATCAGGATATGTTCTGTTTATACAGCCACTTAATGAAAGTGAGATTTTTTTATTAATCATCAAAAATCTAACCACTTATACAGTGTCATTTATTTAAATGCGGACCACCCCTGTACAAAGAAAACTTGTTTTTTTTTTGTATTGTGATAACAAAAAAATTTTATTTTGCAAAAATATTATACACTTTTGTTAAAAACACAAGATTTTTTCAGATCTTTACGTTTAAGGGTCCCTAGATGCTGGAAAACATGTTTTCTCAATTCCGTCTGTCTGTAGGTATGTCTGTCCGTCAGTCTGTTCGCGGCATAGCTAAAAAACTACTTATCCTATTTCTTCAAATCTCAGTCTATATATATATATATATATATATATATATATATATATATATATATAGATATAGCCTGTATTTTTCGTTAGCCCCGAGTTTCTGGTAAAACGATTTTACCGATTTTTATATATCAAATTTTGTCTTATAATTAATAAAAAAATTTACTTATTTTAAACACGCTTTAAAATTGGAACAGGTATTCTATAATTATTTATTTATTTTCAAAATTTCAATTATTCAAAAATTTCAAATGTATTAAAAAAGTAAGCAAAAAAATTGTGTCAAATCTAATAAACAAAATTTTAAATTAAAATTCACTGGCTAATATCCCGGAGCCAGTGGCAAAAGCTCTGAGAATCGGTATAAGGAATGTACAGAAACTTGTGCATGAAAAAAAAACATAATTTACTTCCGAAGAATATTAAGAAATGTACACGAAAAAATCCAAAGGCAAAAGTTACAATGCAATAATGGATATTTATAATGCAATTTATGATTTACACACGTCAAAGACTAATATAATCCTTCAGAAACTTTTCAACATTATAGACTAAAAAATATCATCATCACTTAAAAAGTCCTCATTTTCTGAGTCGTTATTTCGACATCTAGAACTCGTTCTCGATCCCATCAATCCCATATTAATTTCTCCGTATGTTCCACAGATTTCTTCCAGTACTCCGGCGTAATATAATTTATTGAATCTTGCCAAACAATTTGCACTTCATCTGATGTAAGACCATCATTCACGTGTTTCTCGTAATATGATTTTGCCCCAGCCCATATTAATTGCGTTAAACTGGCAATGATATGGCGGCAGTCGTAAAACCTCATGTCCATTTTTCCGTAATATTTCATCTACGGCATATATTGTTGGTTTTTTAATAGATTTTGCCATTAAAAGAAGTTCTAGTTTGAGCATATTGGGTAAATTATTTTGTTTTTGTTTTATTAGCCAGTCATAAATATCACTTTTCTTCCAGGATGAAGTAGGTTGTTTATTTAAGATTCTTGAATGATAAGATGCATTGTCCAGAATGATTAAAGATGGAACATCTAAATTTGGAATCAGTTGTTCTTTTATCCACTTTTCAAACAGTTCACAGTTCATATTATCATGGTAGTCCATAGTTTGGATGTTGAAGAAAACAGTAAACTTGCACCTGGGAGAAATCCTGTTGAAGAACCTGCATGCAAAATGATGAACCGTTTTCCCGTCCCACATCCCTTTTTTCTCTTGACACTTTTTACAGATTCGTCCTGCCAAGATTTCGAATCACTTCCATTAGAAAATATCCAAGTCTCGTCTAAAAATACCACTTTTCTAAATTTTGAATTAACATTTTCCGTGTATTTCTTTAAAAACTGGATACGCTGACTTGCTATATGTGGTAACTCCCATAAAAATCATCGATTACAGTACTTTTTATATCGAAAACCCAACATTTTTATTAATTTTGACAACGATTTTAGTCCAATTTCCAATATGCCTCGATTTTTTAAAGCTTCTTTGAAAACTTGAGGGTTATGTTAGTTTTTGATGTGTATAAATCGTAAATTGCATTACGAACATCCATTTTTACATTGTCACTTAAGTATTCTGTCTTTGGCTTAATCTTTTTCGGCAGTAAATTATGCTTTTTTTCATGCACAATTTTCTGCCCAGTCTTTATACCGATTCCCAGAGCTTTTGTTACTGTCTCCTGGATATTGGCCGGTGAATTTTCATTTTCGTAATATTTTATTAGATTTAATACAATTTTTTTTGCTTGTGGATGTAAAAAACCCGAAAATTGTTTTCTATTACTCATTTTGTCACTGACTTGTCAATCTGACTTTGAAGTGACATCGCTCAAAGATTTTTGCAACTGCTGGTATTTATATGTTTATCCTCTTTTTTCATATGAAAATATCATAGGTCTATCTAATTCATCTTCCGGATTTTATACGGAGAATATGATTACACGTAATGAAAGGAAAACAAACTTAAAAAGTTTGTCGTTGATAAATCGTATGACCCGCACGATAACACTGCTTTTGACTATATTAATTATTTATCTTATTTGATTTTAAGCCGTAAGAAAAAAATTAAATCAAGTAGGTTCTAGTTTGTTTTTTTTTAAATAAATTGAAATAGCTCGGGGTAATAACGCATTACAAGTACAAAAACATTTAATATTGCTTAAAAAAGGTTTAAAACATAATTAAACCACAACTTGTGAACTTGTGATCCTCCTTTGAGTTCAGAATTAAAAGCACTTCCCCAATTTGATATCGAGATATAAGTGCCAGATTTGAAACTTAATAACGCCATCTTGTAGAGGGCGAAATGTGGCTATGAGAAAATGTCATTTATTTTTAAAAACCTCCTGAAATACACCCAGCAAAAAATGAATACCATTTTGCGAAAACTCGTTTTTTTAGGAATATCTTAGAAACCAATCGGATTTATTTAAATTTCAATTAGCGGCATATTATTAAGCACTAAAAGCCGCAACTTTCTTCCCATATAACCGACTTTCTATCTCTTATAGTTTCGGAGATCCCTGTACTGTCCCTCCTTATCTTGTACACGTTGTATATGTTTATGTCCGTCTAAATCTTGAAAAATTGTTAATATTTATCTTTTATTTTGATGACACCATTTTATAATGCTAATTTGATGATATCAATTTGATTGATTAAACAACAATTGTTTAATTAACAGTATTTTAACGTGGATGATAATGTGAAATTGTCCCTTATTTAAATTAGAAATAATTTCTGAACAAAATGCCTATACCCTTAATCATAAAAAAATTATTATTTCACAAAAAATAATGCTTATTCTCTAGGAATCCGGATTTGTTATTACAATCAATCACTATTCAGAAAACTTTTTTCAACACATTTTATTCGGGAGTAATCAGTGTTCCCGACTCTTCTATTGTTATGTTAATTTCGATCCCCCAAACACTAAAATATATGGCGCTCGCCAGCAAACATTTCTGGAGTGTTCGAGATTGGACAAAATAAGTAGAAAGGTAAAGAAAGCAAAATATATCGATATTTTACTAAATGTTTTTCGCTTTTACGTCCGAGTGAATTATATGCGAACGAGTTTTCTAGAATGGCTGGGAATTAACCGTTGTTTTGTTCAAATTTATAGTTTTGCTTTGTGGAAAGCGTCTTGGTTGGCATAGGATTACCATTACTTATGTGTTTTGCGTGTAGCCACAAATTCGCTTTTGCATTGCAGGAGAAACCAGCCAGCGGTATAATATTGGAATTGGATATTTGTAGTTGAGATAAACTTGTTTTGGTGTGTTTGGAGCACGTATTGCTTAACAATTGATTGGAATTTATATGTAATATAAAATAATCACAACAAGAAATGATTCTGTTGTTTAAACCTGTTATCAATGATACATAACAAGATTTTGTTTTGGTGTGGCCGACAGTGACCAATGTTTTTGTTCCTTGGGACCTTGGAGAATTTCGATCAGGTGGACTTAACTATACGGATTTCTCCAAGGCTTTTGACAAAGCCGATCACCATTCTTCTCCACAAGATGTGAGGCTTTGGGATTCATGGCGCATTTCTAGACTGGTTAGATAGATCTCCGCAAGCGTAAACAGTATGTGAAAATAAACAGCTGCATATCCTCGGTCATTAAAGTGACTTTGACAAGGTGCTCATTTTGCCCCTTCTCTTCTATTGTTTTAAAAATGACATAACTGGTTCACTGTGCTACGGCAACTGTATTTTACGTGCAGACGATCCCAATATTTATCGAATAAATGAAAATGTCAATGATTATTTTAATTTTCAACATGACGCTTTTATGGTGCTACAAAAATAACACGCAATTCAATATTAAAAATTAAAAGATTGTGGTAAAAGTACAGTTCGGAGAACAAAATTGTCCCCTAATAAAATGTATAAAAAATTTACTGCCTATTCAATTGCCATTAATTGAAATTTTATACAAAAATGAAGAGTGATATAGAGGATAAACTAGTAAGATTTCGGAACCAATTTAAAATAGCTGCGAAAACACCTAAGAAATCTCTATTAAAAAAAGTCTAATTGGAACATTTTTGTGCAGTGTTTAAAACTCAGTTTAAAATTCCTGCATTAATGATTATTTATGGTATAAGTATTAAAAGTGTATTTTTAATGCACGCTTGTGAAAGCGTGCCTTTAAAATTTATTTAACAATAAAATTATTATATATTTTTTCTACAAACGGCAATAAACAGCAATAACACAATTAAATTTTAAGGATGTTTAATAAATTGGCAGCAGATAGCTAGTTGACATTTGTCAATAAAACGCGGTTGACGTTTGTTAATAAAGCCTAACAAACATTGTTGGCTTAATTGCTGGATTTTGCTTGAAATGCAAGAAAATATAGAATAAAACGATGGTTGCATTGACTCATTTAAAGATACAAATAAAGCGGTCAATCGAGCTACCTTTGATTTGTTGCCCAGAAAATCCCGAATGCAATATTACATTGCTTACGATAAGTTTGTGGAATAGTGTGTAGAGAAAGGCGTTTCTGGGCAATGGCATGAGTGGTGAAAGTGATGGAAGATCTGTGGAAGGAATTCATTATTCAAATTGTTTAAATTGTGTCATTAATATTAATGTTAATAAATAAAATATAGCAACCTTTGCTTTTAAAATATAATTAACGTCAAATCGTGCACAAACATCAAGTGTAGTATAGGGATAGATTGTTATTGCTTGATAATAGAAGAACATATACTTTGGTGTGAATACAGTAGGGTGAAATAAAATGTAAAAAAAAATATTTAGGCCTGCAACAAATTGTGAAACAATCGACATCAAAAACATTTTCTGCGCAATAAAACAGCGTGTTATAACGGGAAAAATAACAGAATTAATTTTTCAATAAAAAGAATTATCAACTAAGTTTTAGGACACATTGCACTAGATCCAAAGTTGAGTACGAAACGCTTCGCTACTATATCTGGTGATCAGCGGTTCACATTTTAAAAAAATCGATAAATGTTTTTTCACTCGGGATTTCCTTCTCTACGAATCTTTCCTTTTATTAGAGACTTAGAGACAGTAAAATGTGACCCATGTTAGTGCCGCATATAGTCATTTGGTAACACATATACTGTCTTTTCATACATTCTTATTGGGCACCATTTCCTTCCACCATATTGTAATTGTCCCTTATTTTACCAGTTTCCACCTACGCCACATTTGATTTTTGGGCAGCATTTAAAATAAATTGAATAAGTAGTTTTAACACTGATTTTTTAAGACTGCCGTTTTGTTCCATCATGTTGAATGATGAAGTTCTGTATAAAATTAGAAGCTATTTGAATAAAAATATTTTTTACGTTGATTTTTAAACATTTTCTCCCGTTTAAAGAAGTTTAAATTTAGACCTGGTCTAACTTGACAGCTATAGGTTTAAACTGACAAATGTAACGATTGAACAAATAATTTTTGTAAACGCCACAAATACAAAGTGACAGTGACATAAGCAAAACACAACTGGTGAACTAACAGTTTTAACTGTCATAGCAACTAGATCTGGTCTAAGTGTTAAACCTTCTTAGTGAATACGGGGATTCATTTGGCTGCCATTTTGATTTATTAATATTACTTAAATTTTTTTTAGTTTTTAAATAAATACTACAGCTCAAAATGCCACACTCATTATCGAAATAAATCCTCATCTTTCAATTTTGTTCTAATCAAAAAGAGGCTTTCAGGTATTAAGAATATCAATGATAGGTAAACTAAATATTTTTGGTGCTTCCTGTTTGGTTCTAGTTACGTATCATTAGGATTTCATTTCAACACGCTGATGGTCACTTAACCAAATGAAAAATCTAATAATAAAAGTCTATTATAAATGCTACCAAGTATTAAAAATATAGTGTTAAAATTTTTTAAAACTTTGTATTTATCGAAAACAAAAAAGTAAATACTGAAGGTATCAGTCATAATATGAAAAAGTATGACTGACGTTTTGTGTATGTAAATGTTTAATACATTTATGCGTTCATTTTCTTTTTAGTACTGCCGCACTAAATATAAGTTTTTCGGAGTTATTTAAAATGTTTAGTGCGTCTCATGGCTTTATTGGTCAAAATTCTTTAATAGCCGACTTGATTTGTTTGCCCAATTTTTATAAGACGTCTAATTATTGTTCTTTATTATTTCAGGTATGCTATGAAGATTTCGTTGAACCATCCATTCAGTTTTAGGAAACACAAATGGTACTAGAGGTAGAACTACTTATAATTATATTTCAAATTAAGAATTAATGATGTACCATTTTTTGTAAGGTTTTTACATGTAATAATAAAAAAATAAGTTTTTAAAACCACCGGAAAGAGAATATATTTTACACATAACTGGGGTACGTACGAAAGCTCCGATAATTTCCATTGTCAGAAAACTTTATCTTAATTTGGTTAACATGGTGGTCATTTTTATTTGTTCACATTTTATTCGGCTATTACTACGGAATGTATACGAGTTTTGTCCTAACTGTTGATGCGCCTGTTTAACCTCTTAATTGGGTCTGGCTGCTATCCAAGTTGCTTTAAGGTAGCCCGTGTCGCGCTCGTAATTCATCTCAGCTGCATAACTATAGATCCATTTCAATTCTTTGTAACTTCTCTAAAATCTTTGAAATATACATAATCAGGCAAACAGTAGTATATATATATATATATATATATATATTATATATAATATATATATATATATATATATATATATATATATATATATATATATATATATATATATATATATATATATATATATATATATATATATATATATATATATATATATATATATATATATATATATATATATATATATATATATATATATATATATATATATATATATATATATATATATATATATATATATATATATATATATATATATATATATATATATAAGCTTCTAGGCTTGATTTAAAGTTGACGTACAAGACTTTTAAGTATAAATTAATTAATATTTTTTTGGATGGGTATCTTAACACAAAAAAAAACGAAAATATATGTATATATATATATATATATATATATATATCAAAAGTGGAACATATATAACGCGGTAAGAACTAGTATATAGTAGAAAATATATTCTTTGGGATGACCGCTAAAGCAATGGAATTTGGCTAACCATAGACACGTGTTTCTGACTTAAGGTCTTCATCAGTACAGTCAACTAGTTGAAAGACGAGTACAACTAGTGCCAAAATGAATACACAAAATAATACCAGAGTCACCAACAGGAGCAAAACCGACATTTGTGATTACCATTTATATATATTATGTATATATATATATATATATATATATATATATATATAAATATATATATATATATATATATATATATATATATATATATATATATATATATATATATATATATATATATATATATATATATATATATATATATATATATATATATATATATATATATATATATATATATATATATATATATATATATATATATATATATATATATATATATATATATATATATATATATATATATATATAAGAGGAAATTAAGAACCTTCTTGATCTCACCATAACATTTTGTGGAGACGTAATACAACTTTTACGGCTAGTAGGAGGGCAAACCATCTTAAATTGGTTATCATGCAAAAATCATTATTTAAATCTGTTATGCTGTATTTTGAAAACTACACTTTTAAACCAGTTCATCATTGTCTTCGTTTTTTTTTGTGTTAAGATACCCATCCAAAAAAATATTAATTAATATATACTTAAAAGTCTTGTACGTCAACTTTAAATCAAGCCTAGAAGCTTTAAAGAAGTTGTTATTATTTTTCTTGCTGAGGTAACAAAAATATATTTTTTAAAGTATTTTTTTTTCAAATTTCGAAAAACTAAAAGTTACAAAAATTTAGATTTGGAAATTCTGGCGAAAATTCGGTATACATTTTGTTTTTACTTTATTTATTAAGTAAGTACGAAAAATTACTTAGACAAATCTCAGAAAAATGGGTGAGTATTTTCGACTAAGCCATTTGTCATCCTTAGTAAAGCAAAAGTTATTGCCTATGTTAAACTTTGACAAAGTGACCTAATAAAAAAAATTCCAATATGATGCGATCTTTTTCAAGGATATATATATATATATATATATATATATATATATATATAAGATCATGTGAAATAAAACTAGCCTGTTTATTGTGCAAAAAACTAGATTACATTTTGTACATTTACTTCCTTGTGCAAATAATTCCTCATAATCCCTGATACTTCCCTTACATTATCATTACTTTCCCTTATACACGGTTGCCGAACGGTGTGACAAATTTATTTTTTACCGAGTCATTTGCTGTGATTAATATCTTACCGCTATTCACCAAAGTAATACAATTACAGGAAATTACCATGTTAATTACTTATTTGTTGTTACTGAAATCTTTAAGCTTAGTATGTATAAGTAAAAGCATGTGCATAAGCGATTTAGGGGTATTTTTGTTAGCAATAAGGCAGATTTTTTTTATCAAACTACCCAATTTTTTTACAGTAATTCCATCACATAAACCCGTCTAACGCCAAAAAGAGTACCGAATTGGATCTTTCGTTGCCTCGTTGATGTAATTTTAATTCGACATAATATTGCTGGATGGCTACAATGATAATCAGGATGGTGCGTGGTGAAAATATATATTTAATACAAATTAAGTAATAAAATTGAGAATGTGCCTTTTTAATTTTAATAGTTTAATACTCACTCGAATTCGCAACTGGATGACAAACGCAGGATAATACAACTTTGTGGAAACCTACGATCTAAACAACGATGTTGCTAAATGTAAAAGATGATTTCCTCGATAATTTTAAATGAAATGTATAAAAATTATTTTACTTAATAAACATAAAACTAATTCTAAATCATCTTACTAATGATTTTGAACAATCAGCAGATAAACTAAACTGAGAAAACTATCCAAATAAATGTTACGAACGTAGAAAATCATCAACTTCTTAACAAGGAATATGTTGCTTCATAAAATTGTATGAAAAATATTAGGGTTGTGGCAAAGCCAGAAGTTAAAAAAATTTAAAACAACTAGCAGTTTTAAACTAGCAAGTTCTGTAAATTTAAATATAGGTAAAAGACTGAAAAAGGAATAATAATCCGACACGTTGCATTACGGACCCATACACATATATATCGTTGAACTCATCTTTAAAGGCGCTTTTATAATCTAAAAACTTTAATACAAAAAAGTTTTTATCAGGCCAGGAAAAATGTCACAATTCAAAAATAAAAACAAAATAAATTAAAAGTTCAAAACCATATTTGTTTTTACATTTTTGTTCTATATTATGTGGTTCTCCAGATAATGGGTTTAGGCTTATTTTAGACACCCTGCACGTTAAGGTAATTGTTTGCAAACTGGTTTAACTGCTTCTACTTGTACCAAGTCTACTAAAATAATCTGATTTTTCCCTCGAATGTAGTTCGTAAATATTTAAAATGCAAATATTTGTCTTCGTCTCAAATATTCAAAAACACTTAAGACCTCCTTTATCTAGATAGTACTCGATGTTATTAAACTTTGTCTCACTAGATTAATAACAAATTTTGAATGTTGTACGCACAATATATTTGATATATTCAATTGGTCTTAAAGAGTTGTTTTTGTATGCAATTCTATAAAACCTAGCTAACTTAAATTTTTTTTTAAATATAAAGTAATATACTTTTTAGACAAACGTCTCTTTCAAGAATTTCGCACTAACGCATAAACAAGCTTAAATTTAATAACTGCGTTCACCAGCTGTAAATAACCGTCATGTTGTTAAAGCTTATCCTTTAAGCCTAAAGCGAATTTGCAGTTTTCACTGGCCACATTGCCCAAACACGGAGCTCTAAATTGGACACTGAGGCTGAAAAAGTGACTTTTGTGCGACGACGATAACACGTCTTTTGTCCGAGTTCTAAATGTTTATACCTATTCACTAAAGTGAACGATGTGGAGAAGGACAAACTTCTGTCCATTGTTGCGAGTCCATATAAAACGCAAAACAAGAAACCATTTAAGTAAAAGCTGATAAGTTTATACCCTGCAGGCAGAGAATAATTAAATGTTCGCGTAATGAATTTCAGAGATTTTCGTTATTGGCGAGAGTGGAAATTTAATGAGTTTATTACGTAATCAGTTTGTGCATACTGGATTTTTTTGAATATCATTTTGAAATACTCCTAGGCATTTATATTAATCCTGTCGTTTTATAATAATGTATATATATATATATATATATATATATATATATATATATATATATTATTTATACAAAAAAATGAGAAAGATAGCACAGAGAAGTTGTTTAAATGTTTTAACAAAAATTTTAATGTAATATTAGTTTTAAAGACTTTTTTTATGAGAACAAAGTAAGACTTAGATGGTTATTAGGTATTTTCAATATTTTCTAATTCTATTAAATAAAACACAAAATATGAGGAAAACCTAATTTACTAATTATACAATTAAAATAAATTAATAATATTAGGTATAGCTACCTTAACACATTTAAAACAACAACTCCAGGTACAAAATAAGAATAACTACAAAACACCAAATCAAAAGTTACAACAATAATTATGGCGTAAAGTCCCTATGAACTTACCAATACATGCGAACGGCAGCCAGTCATCTTTTCGGAGAGCTGTAGGTTGCAGGTTCTCGGGTACACCTTTTGAAATTAAAATGGGCGCCACCTAATTGACTGTGACTCAATTAGGAAGAAATCTATATTGACATTTAAATGCAGACAAAATAAAGATTTGGAGGGTTTTTCAATAAAACACTATATAAAGTGCAGACTGTCAAATTTTAATGATCACCTTGATCTTTTGTTTTTTTTAAAAAGTTGTTTTATAAAATAATTTTTGACATGTGATTCATTCATGAAAATTCAATTAACATGAAGATATAAAAAAATAAATCAAGAAAATGTAAAATATATAAAATATATCAAATATATGAAATGTGATAGAACGGTATTACCATTATATCATCAACCTATGAACATCTGGCGAAATGTCATGTCGCAAATATGTAAATATGAAAATTAAATTAAATAGCGCACAGGGAATCAAAAATTCATGAATTTTCTCTTACACTGCCGCAAGGAAAAAAGTTATAAAAATATAAAGTGTTTCGCCAAGGCTGTTTTACAAAAAATAGGTTACTTACTTCCTTTCTGCTACCTTATAGAAAATTTATAAATATAAAAATTAAGAATTAATTCCTTGTACTCTTACAGGAAGGAACTCCACAACCATTGTAGAACTCTTGGTTTATGTACCCCAAAAATTACACCATAAACTTGAATTCTTAACCTGAAACCCTACAAACAATTGTTTGTCTTAAAATAAAATCGACATGGAATGTGCAAAAACAAGTATTTACAACACAACTATTCAAAGACATTGCCTTACCTCTAGTCATCTAGAGGGCTCCTTCGACGTCAACGGTCACCAATAAAGGGAATTTCCAGACATCTAGAAAGGCTTCTCGAGGACCGACAGCCAAAAACAAAATTCAGGACGCCATTCTGTTTATAAAAGATAATTGCGAATTAGCTCACAGTAGGGAACTAATTTGAAAATCGACTTACCACGTGGTTGATCAAATGTGAAACCAAACAAAACGGGACCAAAATTTATGGCCAGATGATGTCCATAAATAGGCCTTAGGCTTTCAACAGCACTGCACTTTAAAATAATTTACTTATGGCATACTCTCAGTACTTTAAAAAATTGGTCCATTAAGGGACTTTTATATATCCGGACATATGTTGCACCTCTAAGGAGAGCCAATAGAAAGGGACGAGAAAATCAGTTCCAGAAAATTCAAAGAAGTTTGACATTCCCCTCCATCATTCTTCCTCACTTCAGACTTATGCCAACCTAATGCTATAAAATAAAATAATAATTACAGTGGAGTTCATTGCTGGCGCCACTAGTAGAAGGGAGTAAGAACCCGATAACATTCGGTGTCCCCGAATACAGCTGGCGAATTGCTCCTGAGCAGAACCAAAATTATGACTTAAATGAAAAATCAGACACTGTCAAAGCTGGCTGGATGCCGAAAAATAAGAGACCAATGAAACCATAGTGACAGAAGAGAAAGGCAGGCAAATTCCGAATATTTATAAACAAAGCAAAAACAAATTTCTTTTGTCTTAATTTAGAGAAGTTGAAAATACTTTACAAAATGTAATCCAATGAATTATGAATAAAACATATTGAGGTATGTAAAATGCAATTTACATAAAAGTCTTGATATTTTAAATGTTATATTTAACTGCAAAGTTATAATGTTCAATTTTGTTTCAGATTACTAATGGGCTTAAAATAATGAAAAACCATCAGCAAAATGTCTGTTTAACATTCCATACCAAGCAAACATAAAGAAAGGCAGCTTGGAGAGATGAAAACAAAAAGTTATGTCAACTGAAACTTTCTAATAGTTCAAGTGTTCTCAAAGTCTTAAATTGATATTTACAAGAAAGAAGAGAGTAAATATGTTTATCATAATTCATGTGAGTGAAATGGACTGAAAGAAGAAACCAAAAAAATAGAATATTTTATTGTAAATGAAAAAATTGTTATTTTCATTAATAAAGAAGGCCAGTATCTTATGAACTAAAACTGATTATATATTCAAAATATGTCACTTTCAATAGTAACACCCTATTAATAAAGATTCTATTAACTTTCTTTTATAAAGTGTATGATATGTAAATTTGGAAAAATCCAACTCGTAGAGTTATTCGACAGGATGGTGTTAGAACACTGTGTATAAATCAGTAACTATATAACTAGCCAAATTTAGTAATTGCCTCACTGTTACTATAAACTAAATAATTATACATAAATTTGAAAATGTTATATAATAAGGAGAGGCTGAATCATTGAGTAATGATGGTTGCATATGCTCGAAAAACTTAAAACGATGTAGTTAAATGTGTTAATAAAATTATAAAAGAAGAATACATGTCAGTGTCAATTGTCACATGACTGGTCCGTAAATAAGGTTAAAATTAAATAAACAATGCTAATTATTATTTATGTTAACTCAACACAGTAAAACAGATAGCAGCTAATAACGATTTTTCTATATGTTCCATCAATAAGCTTTATTTTAAATTTATCAACAAATATAAATTCTTTTATAATATAATATACCCCAAGTCTGACAAAAATAACAACCAATATAGAACGGGAGCTTTCACGGCTTTGGTCAATTAAGAAATAATGGTTCTTGGGATTAGACCGTGTCAAATTGGAATTACTATCCGACGTTTCGCCTTCGATTGCATCTTCAGGGATCTTTACTCCACGAGATCTGAACACTGAATGAGCTCGAAGAGATTCAGGCGGACTTGTGCTCGCCAAACCGTGACCCTGTGTTAAGATCGGTTTCCACGTGTGATGTAGACCGTAACCCGTATCTCTATTGAATTTTTTTGTATGTTTAAATATTTCAATAGATTCTCTAACTTTTCGTTTATAAAAACCTGGAACCGATGCTAGAACCTTGATTTCCTTTACATTTATGAAATGGCCAGTGTTATGCTCATGTTCAGCTACAGCAGATTGAACAATTTGTTTTTTTTTAATACATCGTTCATGTTCCTTAAGTCTAGTTGATATTGAGCGTCCTGTTTCTCCCACATACACTTCTCCACAGGAGCAAGAAATGCATTAGTTAGAGAAAGGATTAAGGCAACACGTCGTGATTTAGATACAAATGCCCGGAAACTATTAGAAATTAGCTTCTAGACTTAAAAGAACTACATTTACAACTTTGGACAACATTACCAACGCACAATCAGAAAAAATCCATCAAGAAGTTACACTTAAGCAACAAAAGAAGTTTGAAGCCCTCCTGAACAGAAAAAATCCAGTGAAACTTCCGCAGAACACAGTTATCAACCTGTCATCGAAGCCGTTATCCGAAGCAGAACTTTCCGTTCTTTCCAAGGGCCAAAACTTTGCAATAGCACCGAGTAGTATTCCCGTAGAAGACGTAGTATCTTCTGTTGAAGCAGCAATCAGACGATTACCAGTGGAACAAGCCGATGAAGTCAGATATGAGACAGCGAAGATCATTAAAAACTCAAAACCACCAAAGTCGAACCTCTCCGCAGCCGAAAAAAGAGCAATGAAGACCTTAAACGAAGATGCAAACATTCTGGTACAGATAAAGGCAACGCCACAGTCGTCATGGACAGAACAGAATATGTGGAAAAGGTTACTCAACTTTTGGACAACAACACCTATAAGGTTATGCAGGCAGACCCCACAAGTAGAATAGAAAGACGCATTACCAATTTGATCAACACGTCTAGTCTACCATCAGTAGAGAAAAAATCATTAAAACCAAGCAGCTCCAAGACTCCCAGGTTCTACGGTCGTCCGAAGATACACAAGGACAACGTACCACTTCGACCGATCGTCAGTGCAATAGACT
This sequence comes from Kuschelorhynchus macadamiae, assembly GCA_030620095.1. Taxonomy (NCBI): domain Eukaryota; kingdom Metazoa; phylum Arthropoda; class Insecta; order Coleoptera; family Curculionidae; genus Kuschelorhynchus; species Kuschelorhynchus macadamiae. Next base: position 122,800 of record JAUTXW010000741.1, read on the forward strand.
CGCCCACGTACAAACTAGGTAAATATCTTTCAAATTTTCTTAATCCATTTACTGGAAAAACAGATTCTTTTATTAAAAACTCTGCACATTTCGTGGAAAAACTCAGAGAGCCTCTCCTTATTATTATTGTAAGTCTAAGATGTAACGTGTGATTTGTTGTTTTGTATTTATTATTATTTTGTACGTGGATTTGTTATTTTAAATGTGTTAAGGTAGCTATACTTAATATTATTTTTTAGTTTTATTGTATAATTAGTGTATTAGGTTTTTTCAATATTGTATGTCCGATGATGCTCGCAAGAGCGAAACACGTGTAACCTTAGGTTTTTTAAAATATTTGACTGAGACCAAGTGTTTTATTAAGGAGAATTATAAACAGGTCTTTTTGAGAAATATGGATGAATTTTTCCAGCATTTTCTAAGCTAATCAGCAACATTAGGTAGCGTATCGTAGAAAACGTGATGATCAAATGGTATAACTTCTTTCAGCTGTCTAAGATGGTCATATTTATTTTTTTTAATTGGAAGTTGTTTCTTATAAAATGCTTCAACCGTTTCCGGAACGTTGGTGTTTGTATTTCGACTATTCTTCTTTCCAGGAGCTTCCACTCTTCAGAAAACGCGATTTTATATTTAATTTGAAAATTAGGAAGGTACCGAAGAGCATGCAAGTTGGTTACCGTTGGGTCTCCGAGTTTTGCACCTGGTCGAATTGAGGTAGAATCTCAGTTTGAAGAAATCTTTGAGAAATTGTGATGCAGGTAAAGCTTCTTTACAAGCTGGAGAATATATTTCCCTATTTCTTAATCTTCTTTCGATAGTAGATTGCGTGCTATCGCAGTCCATTTGTGTATGCTCAGAAACAAGATACTTTTGAGTAATTGTTATGTTCTTCTTATTAGAAATGTGTACGAGTGCATTGACTAAAATCGCATTCCTATTCTGATAAAAACAACCATCGCTGAAGACATTACTTCCTCACCAGCACAAACATTTTCCTCATTAACCAAAAAGTTGTAAATATTAGTCGCAAATTCATTTGCTGTGACGTGCCCTTCGGCTTCATTTCAAAGATAGCAGTAGCCATCTTTGGCCTTTAGATTATAAAGGGTGATGTATGGGCAGATTTTATAAAAAAACATTAGCTCACTTTTCTCTTGTGCTAGCTTTATATTTTCCCTTGGTGTCACTTCTTCCTCCGAATCATATCCGAATTTTGCCCAATTTTTTAGTAACCATAAGCCAATTCCCAAAGGGTTAAGCATCATAGTTCTGCAAACTCTAGAATGAGGTCTTTTGTAAGGTAGTAAGTCTAAGTAAGTATGTCCCTTGTAATTTTCTCATTTTTGACGTTTAGTTCTATTTTCTTGTCTGTTCCAAAGATGCCTGACAGGTTTTCGTTTGCTCTTCACGTTATCGTTTACTCTTACTTCATTTACGTCTGTAATCTTTCCTACTTCATTTTCTGATTTATTTCTCTGGTATTCTTCATTGCCGCCACCTTTGTTAAAATTTCTATCAAGCTGGTTTTCTTTAATTTCCAAATCTTTTCCGTTATTGTAATTCGATGAAATAGGTCATCTTGACTTTGATCTTTCAAGTTTTATACTGTATCCATTTCCAGTTTACTGAGTTCTACAAAATTATCTACTGTCTCTTCTGAAATGCTTGTTTGATCATTTGTGCCATCCTCATTATTTTTCGTATAAAGTGGTTCGCTTGAGGAAGAGGAAGCACTTCACTATACTGGAAATATTCCCCAGTTCCATATTGACACACAATTTGTACGAATTCTTCGGATTCTGTTAACTTTAAATTAATTTCTGGGACTTCTGAGAGAGAAAATTCTTGAAGAACACCGGCAGATCTTAAGAAAGAGTGGGAATGGTTTCATCGACTTCTTCTTGTAGGAGCTTGAGGGCGAGCGAAGTTAGATATTTACCCTTTAACGTTCTTTCCATCTATAAGTAAAAATGTATATTATCTACTTTAAAAATACTCTAGACATTTTTATATTACTTAAACGTTTTTGGACATTCTTCATATAATTACATATTTCGAAAAACAAATCTAAAATGATCTAATTTGAATTTAATAATAAACATTTCATATAATGTGCAAAGTCTAAAATAAAACTTAAAAAACCAAAATCTTGAAACCTCCCATATCTTTCAAACCTTTACACTAGTTAATCCTAATCAAAATAATCAAAGTAAATAATTTAAAAGTATACTACTTACCTTATTTAAGCTGAAATTTTTGTCTTAAACTTAAATCGCGTTGAATACTTCAAAATCAGCAAATGTAATGCGAGAACGGTAACTGCCATTGTTGTTGTACAGATATTGAGGCCTTGACTAACGAATATCAAATGTTTAAAAATCAACATAGATAGTGCCAATTGTATCTCAGACTTTGAAAAGTAGAGAGAACTTTTTTATTGTAAAATATCAAAATCTTCACAGTCACAAAATTCGGACTCTTTGAGGTTTTGATAGTAAGAAGACGATACGAAGTACCATTTTAATATTGATCTTTATCAAAAATAAAAAATAGATATGAAAACAGGTCATTCATATATATGATAAAGAGAAGAAGCTCAAGGACAGATCTCTGTGTTATCCCATTCTTCAAAATGCCAAAATCTGATATATCATCTCCGAGCGCGTACATATTTCTTGCTTGATGAAAAGTAAAATTCTAGACGGTTTAAGGGGTTCTATCTAACGCTATACCGATATAATTTTTCAATGAGTAAATTATGCGAAACATAGGCGAAGACCTTGCTGTGATCACTCAAGATAAGATCTCCATGCTCTCCTCTTTCAAGGCTCTCGACTATATTCTGCGCTATCCTAATAACCGATTGAACTATTGAAGGCCCTCTCCAAAGCCATACTGTGTCATATCAAGTAAAATATTTGACTCAAAAAGTTAGCTATATTATCTTTAACAATATCAAAAATCTTTCCTAAAATTCGTTAAATAGGTATAGGTCTATAATCACGAACCTAATTAACGTCACTCTTTTTGAAGACGGGGCAACCCTAGATAGCTTAAGGGCATCCGGAAAAGTTCCCTAGTGTTAAAAACTTTTAAAACGAAAAATATATTACCTTTTAGAACAAACGTCTTTTTCAAGAATTTCGCACCAACGCTAACGCATAAACAAGCTTAAATTTAAAAATCGTTAATTTTTTTTAACCGGAACTTCTCTCGTTATGATTTTTTTCCATTTGTAAGGAATGGTGAAGTATGACACACTTTAGTTTAGTACATAGTCACAGTATATATATGTTACATATACTGTCTTCTTTCTATGTCACACTTGACTTTTGGGCATAATAAAATAAATTTAATAAGTAGTTTTTACATTGACACATACCGCCATTTTGTTACATCATATTGAATTCGTACCAGTTTATGCCATTTTCACATCTAATTTTTTCTGCAACGTTTTGTGCTTCTTGTATACAATGTGAGTATTGCGCATTAAATTGGTTGACTATGTCTTTATTGCCTCGAAATGTTCTGCGTAATAAATAGCAGCGTTTATCCGAGTTCCCCATCTAGTTACAATTGGTGATGGGGCAGGGAGATGTTTCGTGCAGTAAATTTTTCTACCCGAGTCGGAGCTTTGAGGAATACTTTCTTCACCGAGGAAATCACTCGTGGATAAAAAGCACGAACTTGTTCTGCAACCCGATGAAGTCCATGGGCAAGACATGTGACATGTATCATTTTAGGGTACAATATTTGTAGACCACTCATTGCTTTACACATGTATAGAGCAGCATCTGTAATTGCCACTAACACTCTATCATATTTAATACCACCGGGCTATAAAAGAGTGAGAGAGTCGTTGAATAATCCAGCAACAATTGAATGATTTACTATGTAATAGTAAATATGATTTATCCCTTTCTTATATTTTAAATATTTTATTTGGCCGCCATTTTTTATCATCTTAAATTGAAACCCACATTATCAGCCTTTACCTATTCCGCTGGTTCGCAGATAATTCCGAGATGATTTTTGTTATCGATCCTCTTTTCGTTATGTTAAAATGATGTATTAGTTGGGGTTAGGGTCCAGTAAAAAAACAAAAGCCTTTTTTTAAATATCGACGTTTCGCAACTTTATTTTTGCGTCCTCTGCTATATGGGGTTCATGCAGGATTTAGAAACTATATATGTGTCCTGAGGATGCAACAATAAAGTTGCGAAACGTCGACTATTTAAAAATAGACTTTTGTTTTTTTTTGCTAGATCCTAACCCCAAATAATAAACCACTGTAACATAACAACAGGAGATTTGTTAACGAAAACCATTTAGAAACTTAATATCTAGGAAACATGTGCGGACCAACGGAGTAGGTAAAGACTGATTATATGGGTTTCCTACAGAATATAGGATCTATATATGTCCTATACACAACTCTAACAATTTTTTTTAACATTGTTCAGCCATATTGGATTTTTACCAAAAATATTACCAGGTCATCCTCATATTACCCTTAATTTTTGGTTTGAAAATTTGAAGTCAATCGAATAAATAGTATTTAAGCTGTCGCGAACTGACAGACAGACCGACAGACGGACTGACGGAATTGATAAAAAATGTTTTTTGGCTTCTAGAAAGGCTAAAACCTGAATATATGTAAAATCTAGAGGGTGCATTTTTCACGATTACAAAAATTTTATTTGGCCGCAATTTTGTTCCGACATCTTCAGTTAGCAACTAGTTTTACTAGTTGAGCACTATACTACAATTAGTTAAGGCACACAATTTGCAATCATTAAGTAGTATCTTGTTATTTTATTTTGTGCCGCCATCTTGGATTCGTACCAAATTTTTACCAGTTGTTTCCAACATAATACTTGGTGTTTATGAAAAAATTTTAAATAAATTCCACACGTAAATTTTCGTAATATTTTTTCTTAATATTTCAGTAGGACTCCATTTTGTTTTTTCAATACTCGATTTTTACCAAAATATTACCAGATCATCTCCATATGAGTCTTAATTTTTTATCAAAATTTGAAGTCAATCGGGTTCGTCCTATGCCGCGAACTGACAGACCGGCCGTCGGAATTGATCAAACATATTTTTTGGCATCTAGCGACGCTAAAACGTGAAGATATAAAAAACCTGAGAGGGCGATTTTTTTCACGATTACAAACATTTTATTTGGCCGCCATTTTGGATTAGTACCACAGTTTTACTAGTTGACCTCTATACCATAATTAGCTATCGCACACAATTTGAAATCAATTTATTAAGTATTATTCATTATATGAATATTTAAACATTTCATTAAGCCGCCATTTTGTTCCGCCATCCTGGATTCGTACCAAGATGTCACCAGTTTATTCCAACATAATACTTGATGTTTTTTACAAAATTTCCGATAAATTGGATGATTAGTTTTTGAATAATAACTTTTTTAACATTTTACTAGGCCACAATTTTATTTCACCATATTGGATTTTTACCAAAATCTTACTAAGCCATCCCCATATGACCCTTAATTTTTGACCAAAATTTGAAGTCAATCGGTTAAGTAGTCTTTAAGCTATACGGCGAATTGACAGAGACAGAAAGACCGACAGACGGACCCACGGAGTTGGTAAAGCGTATTTTTTTGCATTTAACGACGTTAAAACGTAAAGATGAGATGAGAGGGCGACTTTTTCACCCTTAAAAACAATTAAATTGGACACTAAGGCTGAAAAAGTGACTTTTTTGGGATGGCGATAACATGTCTTTTGTCCGAGTTCTAAATGTTTATGTCTATTCGCTAAAGTGAGCGATGTGGACAAGAACGAACTTCTGTCTATTGTTGAGAGCCCACATAAAACGCAAAACAAGAAACCATTTCTGTAAACTCTGATAAAAGCTGCACGTTTCCACTTTGCCGGCCGAAAATAATTAAATGCTCGTCTAAGGAATTTCAGAGGTTTTCATTATTAACCAGGTAGGAAATTTAATATGAGTTTATTACGTATTTATACAATAAATAATTATTCGGATTCCTTTTTGAGGAAACTTTAAAATCGATACTGTGTAAAAATAGATGCCTAAATATTGAGCAACTTAAGCTTAAGAAAAAATGAACAAATTGATTTACATAACTGGGGTGTGGCAAAAGAGATAAAAACTGAAAAAAGAAATTTACATTACACGTATTGCTCAAAACAGGAAAAACGTGCCAACCGTGGCTTAGGTTTATTTAATATTTTACAGTTATTTGTTCTTTTGTTATTTAATCTAATTTAGGTTTCCTTTATTGTACTATAATAAATAACTATAGGTTTAAGCAAAATTTAATATAAATTTATTGTAAAAATATTTTCAATATGGTTTTCTATGAGGCTAGTTTCAGAGCGAAATATCTGTATTAATGGATTATAACAAAAGACAAGTTTAAAATTGTTTAATATGCATCATACAAAAATTACAAACCATAAAAAAATTGAAAGTTTTCGTGATCATTTATTGATTCTGGTTAGAAACTTTTAGAAGATAATCGAGATGTATGAATAAAGTATTCTGTAATAATTATTACTGCTTAAATATTTATTTTTATAAATTAGGGGATTTAAAACTTTGTTTATGAAAAAAATTACATGCTGAAGACGATCGTTAAAAAAAACTTACATATTAGACTGCAAATAGAATGAACTTCTAATTTTTTCTTGTTCTAGTAAATTAAAGTTTAAAACGACTTTAATTCTGTTATTTTGAAAATAGGTAAAAGCTGAAGAGAATTGCCAAAAAAATCCGAAACGTTACATTACAAACCCATACATATATATGTCGTTAAACTCGCCTTTGAATTTTAAATGCATTATCTTAATTTAAAAAAATATATAGGGTGTCCTATTTAAAATAAAAAAGTTTTAATCAGGTCAGGAAAAATGCAACAACCCTTATAAATAAAAACAAAATAAATCAAAATTACAAGAGAAACAATGAAAATATTTTCTTTTAAAATTTTCTTTTATGTTTTATGATTCTTCAGATACACCTGTACACTGAAATAGTTGTCTGCTAACCGATTTAACTGCTCTCTGGTTATGTCGTTTTATTTCTTTGGCTGCCATACCAAACCTGCTATTTTAATAGGATTTTTCCCGAATCTAGTTTTTAAACATTTAAAATGCAAGTGTCTCTTCGACTCAAATATTCATAATCCATAAGATCTCCTTTATCTAGGCGGTATTCGATGTTATTAAAGTTTATTTTACTGTATTAATTAGCAATTGTGAATGTTGTACCCATAATATATTTAATATAATAAATTGGTCTTAAAAAGTGCTTTTTGTATGAAATTCTATAAAAGCTAGCTAATTTTAAAAACTTTTTTAAAACATAAAGCGTACTACTTTTTAGACAACGTCTTTTTCAAGAATTCCACACCAATGTATAAACAACACAATGCGATTAACGGAATTTCTTCAGATATTTTTTGCTTAAATTACTCAACATCTTGGCATCCATTTTAATACACTTTATCTTTTAAAATTTGCAATCGGTCCTACAAAACTGATGTATGTAAATTCGTTTATCTCCTCGGCACTGTAACTTGGAGCACCATTAACTTGAAAAATAATATTATTTACTTCTCCATCAGCAAATTGTAGACAATTTTGCATCATTTATTGGACCCAATGGAAATTTTGCCTTGCCTCACCCGTAGCCCTGATTTTAAACTCTCAGATCTCTATTTACACTATATATATATATATATATATATATATATATATATATATATATATATATATATATGTAGGTTTGTCTGTTCGTTGTTTAAAAGATGAAAGTTCAAAAGAAAAACAAGGCTAGCTCCTTAAATGACCGATTTAATACAAATAACAATTAATTGAAATAAATGGTATACAACACGACACTGCAGTTAAATAACAACACAACAGGTAAGTAGGTATAAACTGCCGATATGTTATTGCGAACAAACAGTAATACAAATTAAAACTTATTACGTCTCACGTCTTAAAATAATTGCATTTTACAATGCCGGGCTTTGAGAGAAGAAAGTGCGACACGACTTTTCGCAAAAAAGCTTCTCTCTCGTCTATTTTTTTAAATATCGTCAGAATAGCGTTTTTAGTCTTTTACTCACTGTTAAGAATCGACTACTACTGCATATTTTGCACTCGTCGCCTGGTAAAGCCATAGAGGCACACCTTAGTGGTAATAAAATAATATCAGGTATGGTATGTTTGGCAAATAAAATATTTAGTTTCATTATATTATATTTGCCAAACGTACATACCTGATATTGTAGTATATGGCCCTCTCTAAAGCCATATTGCGTCATATCAAGTAGGATAGTTGACACAAAAAAGTTAGCTATATTATCTTTAACGATAATTTGATAAGTCTTTGTAAAAATTCGTTTAATAAATATAGGTCTATAAACACTAGCCTCATTAACGTCACTCTTTTTGCAGACGGGGCAACTCTGGATAGTTTCAAGGTACCCAAAAAAGTTTCCTAATTTCAAAAAATTTTAAAATATAAAGTATAATACTTTTTAGAACTGACGTGTTTTTCAAGAATTTCGCACCAACGCCTAAGCATAAACAAGCTTAAATTTAATAACTACTATCACCAGCTGTACATAACCGTCATGATGTTAAAGATTATCCTTTAAGCCTAAAGCGGATTTGCAGTTTTCGCTGGATATGTTGCCTAAACACCGAGCTCTAAATTGGATATAGAGGCTGAAAAAGTGAATTATTTGTGACGGCGATAACACGTATTTTGTCCGAGCTCTAGAAGTTTATACCTATTCACGGGAGTGAGCAATGTGGACAAGAACGAACTTCTCACTTTTGTTCCGAGTCCATATAAAACGCAAAACAAGAAACCATTTCGGTAAATGCTGATAAAACCTACAGTATACACTCTGCAGGCTGAAATTAATTAAATGTTCGTGTAATGAATTTTAGAGGTTCTCGTTATTGGCGAGAAAGGAAATTTAATATGAGTTTATTACGGAATTCTACAATAAATAATGTGAATATTGGATTTTTTAGAATATCATTTTGAAATACAATATTATTAGCTTCCCGGATTCGGCATTTATATCAATCCTGGATGTTTTATGAAATATCACAGGCGTTTAATGAGATATATATAGAGTGCGTGGATTTAAATAACATATGAAATGCTTTTTTAATATTGATTTTATTACTGTGGCACCCCACTCTCTAAAATACCAGAATCCAATTTATCATGTCCGAAGCAAACACACTGCCTTCTTGATGAAAGGTTAGATTCCAGGAAGTCTAAGGGTTTCCTTGTAATGACAACCGATATAATTTTTCAATGAGTAGTTTATGCGAAACATAGTTGTACGGCTTGTCAAGATTACTCAAGATGCTAGGTATATACAGACTATATTCTGCACTATCTTAGTAACCCATTGAACTGTTGAATGACCCTCTCTAAAGCCATATTATGTTATGTCAAGATATTTGACTCAAACAAGTTATCTTTAACAATAATTTCAAAAACCTTTCTAAAAATTCGTTTAATATATATAGGTCCATAATCACTAGCCGCATTAACGTCACCCTTTTTGTACACGGGAAGCCCTCGATAGTTTAAGGGTATCCAGACGATTTTTTCAAGAATTTCGCCCCAACTCATAAACAGGCTTAAATTTAATAACTGCGTTGATCAGCTATAAATAACCGTCATGTGTTAAAGCTTATCCTTTAAGCCTAAACGGGATTTGCAGTTTTCCCTGGCCACTTTGCCTAAACACGGAGCTCTAAATTGGACATACAGGCTGAAATAGTGACTTATGGGCAATAGTGATTTAAGTGTTTATACCTATTTACTTTATTGAGCGACGTAGGCAAGAATGAACTTCGATCTGTTGTTGCGAGTCTATATGAAAAGCAAAACAAGAAAGCATTTTGATAAACGCTGATAAATACTGCAGTTTACCCTTTCTGAGATTAATTAAATCTTCGTGTAATGAATTTCAGAGATTTTCGAAATTTTCGAAACGAGAGAGGAAATTTAATATGAATTTATTATATAGTAAGTAGTACAACAAATAATGATCATTTTGTGCATCCTGGGGTTATATTCCCTCGTAAAGGGAAGTATTGTATTGTGAAAGAATCACTCCCAGAGATTTTTTCAGATCTTTACATTTCAGGCTCCCTAGATGCTAAAAAACATGTTTTCTCAATTCTCGATCTCTCTACCTGTCTGTCTTTCGGTGTGTCTGTTCGCGGCATAGGTAAAAGCTACTATTCCGATTGACTTTCATTTTAGTCAAAACATAAGGTTCGTATGGAATGACCCAATAACATTTTGGTAAAAATCCAATGTAGCGAAACAAAATGGCGGCCTGTTGTTATTAATGTTACTAAAAAACTACTTGTACATTTTACTTCACCTTTTGCATAAAACTTAACTTATTATGAGAAAATTCACTGGGAAAATTTTGGTTCGAATCCAAAATGGAGAAACATAATGGCGACTTAATAAAATATTTAAATATTCAACCTGAAAAAACTACTTAATGTATTAATTTCAATTTTTTTGCAATAATTAATTATGTTGATGAACAATACATTGTGGTACGAATTCAAGACGGCGAAATAAAATGGCGACCAAGTAAAATTTTTTTAATCGTGACAAAATCGCCAGGTTATATTTCACGTTTTAGCATTTCTAGATGCCAAAAAAAAAATGTTTTATGAATTTCGTTAGCGTGTTTGTCTGGTTGGCGGTCTGTCAGTTTGCGGCATAGCTTAAAAACTACATCACGGATTGACTTCAAATTTTGGTCAAACATTCAGGGTTATATAGGGATGGCCTAGTATCGTTTTGGTAATAATCTCTTAAGGGGGAACAAGATGTCGGTCTAGTGAAACTTTAGAAAAATTATTACTAAAAACTAATTATCCAATTTATTTCAATTTTTACACAACCATCAACTGTTATATAAGATTAAACTGGTAACATTTTGGTATGAATCCAAGCCAGCAAAAGAAAATGGCGGTCTAATAAAGTATTTAAAAAATTAGCCTAAAAAAACTACTTATTAGATTAATTTTAAATGTTGTGCAAGCATTAAGTGTGACATAGAAATAAATTCGTAAAGTTGGGGTACAAATACAAAATGACGAAACAAAATGGCGGCCAAATGAAAATTTTGCAGAAAAAAAATCAATTTGATACAGGTATGAACTTGTACGCATTCAACATGACGAAACAAAATGACGGTGTGGGTCAATGTAAAAACTACTTATTCAATTTATTTTAGATTATACCCAAAAATCTGGTGCGAAATAGGTAGAAACTGATAAAATATTAGTAGGAATCCAATATGGTGAAACAAAACGGTAACCATTATAAATCGAAAACTCATTATATATGTGTTACTAAATGACTATGTACCGAACTAAATTGGGTCACAGTTCACTATTTCTAATGAAAGGAAAGGTTCATTTATATCAGTTTTGGCTGTTTTGTTAAATATCTCAACCGCTGTGTACCAACTGCTTGAAAGGTTAGCCACTTTAAGAAGCTTTTTGTGGAAAACCTAGGAATTTACTACCGTAAAAATGCAAACCATTCGACATTTTCAGGTTTTTATGTCTTGCGCGGGTCTTCCTATAAAAGCTTTATGTCTCTGCGGATAACTATTAGACTTGATATACCAAATTCGGCGAACCAGAAAACATCGCTATTAGATATGCTTACGTTCTATTTTTCCAAAAATTCCCAAATAAAAATTAGCCACAACAATAATTAGTTATATAAAATGGAAACCTTTCATGGCTTTATTGAATTCCGAATTTTAATTTTTCGATGTTATAGAGTAAAGAACCGTGAATATGTCTCCTGCAATTTTAAAAATAAATTTTAATAATAAATATGTTTAATTATTATTTTCAAGTAAGTGTTACTTTCTTGGTACATATATCTGAAACCACTGTCATATTCGGACAACCATCTCATTTCTAAATTATTATATAAAAAAAACACTTCTCCCTCTATCTGGTCAAATCTTGTAAAGTATTTTTCATCCACTGCGGCTTACCAATTAAATTCAAATTTGATAGGCGTACGCAGCGTTGGAGTAACATTGGTAGTTTAGTAATTACTAAGTAGGTCTTTTAGTCTGATGCCAACTTGTTAAGCACAAAATAACACTCTTATGTAATAAATACTGTAACTTTACAAAAACTGCATTTCTTTATAAACTATGTTGAAATAGTGTTGTAGAGGTTCTTTCGTCATATTTGCATACTACAATGTTTTTTTAATACAGGGTAGACAATAACAAATCACTATGCTCTAAAATCTTAGACTATGAAAACAAGAGAGACCCAACTATTTACATTTAACACGGGATCATAGACTGAATTTCTTCCCTCTCCACCAAATCTATAGGTGTATGTTGTCACGTTTTAAAAATTTTCAAATATTCTATTCTATCATGTCATCTAAATCAACAACTGCTTGCAATATTTGTCACTAAACTAATTGAAAATTTATGGAAGAATAACTTTTAAACATTTTGCAGCATTATTTAAAAGATCGGTAAATTTCTTTTTACGCGGAACTTTCCTCGTAACGGATTCCACCACACACACATATAACATAGTTTATATATCCATATAGTAATTTTGTAATAAATTAACACATTATATAAATGTGAATATGTGTTAATTTTTTTATTACGAGGAAGGTTCTGTTAGAAGAACTTATTTTTGAACCCAAATACCCTGGTCTTACCTTATAAAAAATTACAAATACAATGTGTGAGGTGGAATTTGTTATGAGGGATGTTCTGGGCAAAGAACAATGCTGTGATTTTTTACTAATACATATATATATATATATATATATATATATATATATATATATACATACTTACGAACATACAAATATACATACTATTTTTAAATTTTTGTTTTATTTATCGGTATTATTTTATAATTACTTATCTATAAAAAAATCAAGTATGATATTTATTATTTTCCTACATAAAAAAAGATTTTTTTAAACATTAAATTATGCCGCCATTTTGTTCCGTCATATTGGATTTTCACAAAAATATTACCATCTCATCCCCATATGACTCTTAAGTTTTGACCAATCGGATAAGTAGTTTTTTAGCTATGCCGCAGACAGCAAGACAGACCGACGGATTTAAAAATTTCATCATCCCTGAAACGTGAAGATCTGCATAAATCTCAGAGGGTGATTTCTATAGGTTCCAATACTTTCCTGTTACAGGGAAAGTGAATATTTATATCCCCTGCTTTCTGATTTTGAACCCCCAGTCCGAATTTCTGACTATGCGTCTGACAGATACTTAAAATTGAAAAAAAAAACATTAAATTGCTTGCTATAAACATATATTAAATGAAAGAGAAACGAGCCGCCGCGGGTTCAGTCTATAGTGAGAGGCAGCAGGGTTGCCATTTTTGGGACCGGCGACACAGAAAAAGATATTATGTTTCCTCTCGCACTCATAGCACGCAAAAAACAATAATAGATCCAACTTTCGAAACTATTTATGAATGAAATGTTGAGTCTATCCCTTGTTTTATAGTCTAAGTCTAAAATTTACCTTTTGCCTTAATGGTGTTATATCAGTATCTCCATAAATAGTTTTTTTGAATCTAATTTAAAATAACTTAAAACACCAAAACTTTTTTGTCCTGGAAAAAAATTTGCAGTGTTTTTTTGTAAAAAAATGGTTTTGTAGGAACTTTACTTATTTATAAATAAGATCAATGTGGCGACCTTTTTTTAAAAACTTATATAACACATCGTCATAAAAATTGATTGTTCATTTTATTCCTGTAAAAATATCAGTTTTTTTGTAATAGTAAAAAACGGCACTGTTTTTAAGTTTTTTATACAGTTCAAGTCTGCGCAGCACTCACTGCCTGTCTGTGCATTCATGTTAAGTTTCAGTTTCAGCAATAACCAGTTCTGTTTCGAACGTCAAACATGAAAATCAATAAATTTAGATCCCTTCTATCAGGATATCTACATAAAAAATCTATGACTAATTTAATTTAACTGTATTCAGGAAAATATATATGTAGATATCAATAGGTTCATAAACTCAAACACTTTTTATGGACCTACTTTCCTCTTGGTGACAGCGATTTGCCGCTTCCATGCAATATGCTGAAATGCAGACTCATGCTTTTCTTTCTGTTATATGCATACGATTTTTTAACATCTTTGTCGCACTTTTCCAAAAGCTTTTGGTTGTAGATTTGTAGTAGCGATAGTTTTTTGCTCGACCAGTTTGCCTTATGAGATGCTTTTGTGGTGGAATACTTTAGATGGCTGAACATTTGATTTTACAGGTGTTGGCTTCTTTTTGAAATCACTATTAGAACTACACCATTCAATATTTTAAAACGATTATTGCTTTATTAAACAAAACACTCTTAACGATTATTTATGAAGGACAATGTCATTTAAATGACTGCCGCGACTGGCTTGGCAGTAGCCCATTCTCTTAACCCATTTTTCAAAACGTTGTCGATTGTTTGTCGCTCTACTAGACCAATAACTTGATGGATATTTTTTTAAGTGCATCAATTGTTTGTGGATCGTTAACGTAACATCTGTCCTTAATGTATCCCCATAAAAATAGTCTAACGGCGTCAAATCGTAGTTGCGCGCTGGCCAATGCACGTCTCCAAATCGGCTTATAACGCGGTTACCAAACTCACTGCGTAAAAGTTCGATTGTTTCACAGCTGGTGTGGCACGTTGCGCCATCCTGCTGGAACCAAAGCTCGCTCAAGTCCAAATCGTCCAGTTGTGGCCTCAAAAACTCTGTTATCATATCTCTGTAGCGCACTCCGTTCACTGTGATACTGTTACCACCCTCATTCTGGAAGAAGTACGATGATGCCATTACTCCAAATCCCACACCAAACAGTGTCTCTCTTAGGATGCATTGGCTTCTCCCCCAAATTCTACAGTTCTGTTTATTAACGTAATCTCCAAGATAAAAGTGAGCCTCGTCTGAAAAGATGATTTTGCGGCAAAAATTGACGTCATTTTCTAACTCATTAATAGCCCACGCAGAAAACTGGTAATGAAACGAATGGTCATTTTGCTCATGAGCGAGTTGCTTCTTGTAAGCAACTAATCCAAGATCTTAATGCAATATTCTCCTTAAAGACGTGCGACTGATGTTTAGTTGTTGAGCTCTGTGACGAGTTGAAGTTCTGGGGTTTTCGCGCACACTTTAGGCAACAGCCGCAATTCTTTCAACTGTACGTACTGCACTAGCACACCACTTTCACGAACTTTTTTTATTTTCCTTACAACAGACGCTGAGGGGGCTTCATTTCGACAAAAAATTCTTCTAAATTTCCGTACAGTTTCTGCTACACAGCACTTACTTCCGAAATAGTATTTCAATATTTCCCAGCATTGTTTAATTCATTCACAGCAGAGGTTTGACACTAAATATTTATAATTTTGACAAGCGCCACAATCAAGTAAGCATTGAAATGATGCGCACTTCAAAAAGAAACAGATGGCCCAACTGTTGTATAAATAAAAATATAATTATAAAAATATAGAAAATTCTTATAAAAAAACTTTGAATATATTATATTTTTATAGGAAATGCTCTTTGTCCTATATTATATGCACGCCACTGTCGCCACCCTAAATAAAACTGCACAGATTTTAAAATTACCACAGTTGATAAATGATAATCGCGTGTTTTGTTTGAGTTTGAATGAGTAAAACATCCTAGCCACCACGGATTTTCTCTTGTCAATATTTTTTTAGGAATTGCCTGAAATCATTGGCTTTTTAGGCGTATGTACATATTCACAGGGTTGGTTTGCAGATTGATTTGATTAATGCTGCTGCACTTTGTTTAACGTTATTACCAGGAAGGGTAGAAGGTTCTCTTATGGTAGTTCTAACAGAGGGAGGTGTGTAATATAATGACTTGACTTCAGTCGTTTATGAGTTTTCTCCTTCTGAGGTTAACATTTAGGTATTTATCTTTTAGGGCTTTAAGAGGTTCCATTATGGTAAATAATTTTCAGGATGAGAATCTGTAGTTAATGAAAATAAACCGTTTTTTTTTGGGGAATATTTGAGAATACCAGCCAAAAAATATGTGTGTACATACTCGAAGGGTTGTTACTAAATGGTTTTCTCAGTTTAAAACCATTATCAAGCCACACATAATTTCTTTTTCAAATTTTAAAATATATTCAAGTGAGGTAGCATTGGCTTGGATATTGGATTTGCGGCCACGGATTCCAAAGGCGTGAGTTCGAGTCCCTCTTTTGCCTTCTACTACGTTTACACCCAGTGATATAGGCAAAAGTAAAATGTATCTAATCCATACCTAATTAAGTTCAGTTGTGTGGATAGGGAAATTTGGTGCAGATTGATAGACTCTAGACAATTTCAAGTTTTATGAAATCTAAATGATTTGACTTATGGCAAAACGGATTGCACATTATTTTGCCCCTTGTAATCTTTATTATGGTACCAGCACCTATTCTAAATAAAAATGAAAATATCCCCACATAAAGTTGGATAAATGTAATTTTTTATTAAAAAGGGATATTATCTTCAACGTAAAAATATGCAAGCCATTTTAGATTTTACAGCCTTTCAAAATCTGAAATCAATTTTTATACGTCAATATCATACAAACAGATATAACTAGGTATTGGATAAGTCACATAAAAATAATCTCTCTTTAAATACCCAAAAATAAAATTTGGTGTTTTAATTCAATGATAAACGTTAATACCAATACCGTTTTTTTAAACATCCGGTATTTTAAAACATATTTATAAAATATAAACAAAATCGGCAGGTCCGAGCTTTTTTTTCAAAAATTGGACGTTTTTAATTATTAAACTTTTTTATTTGTAATTTTAGGCGAAAAAGTTATTTTTCGTAAAAAGTTATTGAATAATAATATAGATTTTTAAAAAATGCAATATATATAATTATATACAACGGAATAAATATAAAAGAGAAGTTTGCAAAACAAAAAATAATAGAAATTGAAACTTCTGAGACGACTATATTAAAGAACCTGCGAATACAAGTCAAAAAGCTTTCAAATATTTTTTACTAATAGTTTTAGTTCTTGAGAAAATTAATGGTGAATATATATAATCTTTGTTGCATTTGAAATTTTTGCCTTATTAACCAGTAAATTATGTAAGAACTACACCTTCTACAAACAAACTTTAAATAACTTTTTATCTCATATTTTTACGCTCTCCAATTTGGCTATCTTCCCAATTTCTTTTTGTTTTACCTAGTTGTTTTTCTGTGTTTTTTGGGCAACTTGTATATAATATGGCAATTTTTATTTTTGTAGCCAAACTTATTTCTTTATTAAGCCAAACTTTTTACGAAGAATATCTTTTTTTTGATAAAATCGATAAAATAAAAGTTTTTCATATGTTACCTAAATCCAGTCACAAGCTTTCTACACTAATTAATATGTGGCCCTTACAAAATCTTAGATTGGGACCTTACAATGATAATCTATTTCTGAGTACACTTTTTAAAAGCTGTTCATTCAGCCTTATTAAAAGACTAATTTTATCAAAAAATCATATTAGGCTGTCCAGAAGGCTGTAAAATTTTACATGTAAAATGGCCGCCTGTAGGCACACAAGAATTTACACATTGCTATGAATGAATCTGACTTCGTATAGGGGAGAGTTCCTTTGAATCGGACATTTTTATGGAAATGACCCTAGCAGCTTAATTAATCATTAAATTATAATATAAAAATCAACAGTTGTCCGAACATCACGCATTATATTTCTACTCTTAAAAGTACCAGAAAAAAAAGTCAAGTTGTTTGAATTTTATTTTTTATTTTTTTTAACAAGTGTCCGATTCATGGTTCAACAGGTTTCTATGAAAAGGACGGCTGTTTCCATGAAATGGACACTAGATAGTTTTTATAATATTTTAACAAAATACTGATTGAAATACAGTAGAAAATTCTAAAAACAAAGATTACAAAAATATTGTAACTTTCCCATAACTCCGCAAGAGTTGTGAGCCCATTTCATACAAAGTTTGCACTGGATCCACTCTTCTTTACTGTGTTGATATTCACCTTGGCAGACCGGACAAACCGAATTTTCTTTTTCACCTTTTCCATCAGATAATTCTTCTTTATTCTCTTGCAACATATCTTCATAAAATTCTTCTAGGTTAGTCGGTGTCGAAGACTCATCGTGTAGTGATATTTCCGAGGATATATCAGTGTCAGAATCGTAATCATTTCGAACTTTTGGTAACTTTATATTTTTTTTTGTTTTTTTTTGCTGATACTTTTGCTTTTTTAGAACCTTTTTTTGTTTTTCGTTTCTTTGACTTTTCCTCATACGCTTTCATTAGTTCTTCCTTTTCAGGAGTGTCAGTTATAACAGCCCTTTTACCTTTTTTTCTATTAACTTGGACCGATTTCCGAGGCATTGCTTTAGGATAGGGTCTAATAACTTCATATATTTTTTTTTGTTTTTTTTTGCTGATACTTTTGCTTTTTTAGAACCTTTTTTTGTTTTTCGTTTCTTTGACTTTTCCTCATACGCTTTCATTAGTTCTTCCTTTTCAGGAGTGTCAGTTATAACAGCCCTTTTACCTTTTTTTCTATTAACTTGGACCGATTTCCGAGGCATTGCTTTAGGATAGGGTCTAATAACTTCAGGTGAAACCAAATTCATTTCTGCTCGACCTTGTTTTGTAATGAAATTATTTGGACTTTTCACACTCTTAGAACAGCAGGGCCCAGAAAAGTCGGAGCTAGTTGAGGGGATAGGTTCCCAACAGCTACTGTTTGAACTAGCGGTCTGCTTACAGTTATTTGAAGGTTTACTTTCAGTATTCAAATTAGAACAGGTGGTGGTTTGAGCAACTATGTCCAATCCCTTAACTTCAGGTGAATCATTGCACTGATTGTTATAAATGTCTGGTTCTTGGTTTTCTGTGTTGGAAGGATTTGGCCCGTCGGTTACAGATGATGCCAGAAAGTCGTCATCAGTAAATATTGATGAATTGAATGGATATATCCCTGTTTTCAGAAAGCTCTTACAAATGTTGTGTATTGAAAACGATTCACTATATGCAGCATTAACAAATCCTGCAACTTCGTAAATACTAACGGTTTTGCCAGGATTTGAGACAAGCCAATTATTCAATGCCACTTTGTACCTTGCCTTAAAAGGGCCATATACTGCCACATCAAGTGGTTGCATCCGGTGACTGCAGTGGGGAGGGAGGGTCAAAATGATAATATTATTTTGCCTTGCAAAATCAATTACTTGTATATTTACATGGGTTATATGGTTATCCATAATAATAAGAGCTTTATCTTCACTCGTTGGTTTAACATTGTTAACAAAATGCTTTAGGGCTTCTACAAAAATGTCTTCAGTAATCCACCCAGATGGATTTGTAAACCCTTTAGATCTTGTCGGTGCATCTTTAAGCATAATGTCTTTAAAATAGACCCGAGGAAATACGAACACAGGTGGCAATGATCCGCCGGCAGAATTTATAAAGAAAAGTGTGGTGACAAGCGTTCCCCTTTCGGAAGATGCAATTTGACCAACCTTTTTGGAACCTCTTACTGCTACAACTTTTGGCGATTTTGTGACAGTCATACAACCGGTCTCATCCAGGTTCCAAATCATGTTGGCTGAAAACTTGTATTTGTTGTACAGGCATTTTAATTTAGAAAAAAAGGTTCCTACGTTTGATCTATTAAAACTAGATGCTCTGCTTAGAGACGTATTTTCTGGCTGGCGGAGCGACAAATCCTTATTGCGTTTCATGAAACCATGAAGCCAGTGAATTCCAGCTTTAGAATTCTCGTCCCATTTTGGTGGAATAGATATATTGTTCGCCAATGCAAACTGGTATGCAAGCTCTCTTGTTTGCACAGTGGTTAAGCCATGACACATTTTTGATGTTGTTTTAAGGTAAGAAACTAACATTTGTTCTTGTTCTACCGAAAAAATTTTTCTGTTTCCAATATTGCGATCGTACACAAATTCAGGTGCATTTTTTGCTTTTTTGACAAGCACTGCCAATAAAGAAATATCAAATTTTGATTTACAACTGCATCTACAGCTTCACGAATTTCTTCGTCAGACTTTCTTATTCGCTTCGTCATGATAAGCCAAGTCTAAAAGAAAAAAAAAGAAGTTTTTGAGTATTTTTTTTTATTTCCTTGAATCGGACACTTCATTTCCATGAATTGGACGTCCGATTCAATGACATCTTTGGTGTCCAATTCATGGATTTGTTTACTTTAAAGTAAAAATGCATTTTTATTTTTAGGAGTAAACATATTAATGAGAACAACATACCTTGTTTAATCTAGACCCAGTTACCAGACGATCACCACAAAAATCTTTAAAATATCTTCAAAAATGCCCACTCTAGACAAATTTTAAAATTGCGTGAATATTTACTTTTCCAGTCACATATACCGCACTGACTGTAACAAAATTAAACGATACCACCAACGCACCAATACTAGCGCCATCTACTATTATAAGGTCAATCAATGTACAGCATGCATTAGAAATTGGGATATGCAACCAAATATGCCTAAATCGACTGTGTCCGTTTCATAGGTTGTCCACTTCAAGGGAACTCTCCCCTATTAGAATGACGCAAACTTGATAGAACTATGCGATAGAGAATTTTTATGAAGGTCATGATTTTCCTTTTTATTAACTAACACAATTAGGTCTGTTTAAAATTAAACAATCCCTGACAGACATTGATATTATAATATGTAGTATTATAATACCAATGCTGACAGTATACACGCTACTATATCTTTTTAAACATATTTTTGTGTTTTAACTGATTTTCCAGTGTGTATACATTTTAACAGGTTTTTGTCATTATATATGAAGCCAGATTTACTTAATTTACAGGCAGCCATTTTGGAGCATTTGACAGCATTCTGGCATGCCTAATTTAATCGCAAATATGTCTTCCAATATTTAATACATACGTTAACATGAAAGTTCTATGCGGAAACTATTGCTTCATTTGCAAGTTTGATTTTATCTCTTCCCACCTCGACTAAAAGCTTTCTAATCTCGGTTTGTGGCCCTTATCATCTCCAACCGAGATGGCATGTTTTGCGGTTGTACGGCCCAGTGCACTAGGCACGCGTTCATTTCCGCCTCTCTTCGTAGTTTCACACCGCCCACTCTGATAAATATAAGCCCTGTGGCTTGGACAATGGACGTGTTATCGCTGTCGCAACATAAATCAACCCCCGGGGGTTCCAGCTTTTTGCGGGTGATATCTTTGTGGACGCGTTTGGCTCACTGGGCTGAGCGAATCGATCTTTTAATATACTACAGTGGGTTTTAAAAATAAATATATTGATTAAAATAGCCCTCCGTCGCATATTTTAAGGTTGAGCGAACATTGTTACAGCCAAGGAAATATCATCAGGTCAATTATAGTATATTTTTTCGGTGGATATTACCATCTTTTCCCATCTTACATATACAATACTAATTATTGATTCACGATAAAATTAAATTTACCATTTTGAGTATAACAAATATAAACAACAAACACATTTTTAACATTTATAGAAAAAAGGCTCATACAGGGTTGTTATAGACGATGTATCCAATCATCCTGCGTCACATAAATTACCAGCATTTCACAGTTACATTGAGAGAGATTTAGAAATTTCCCTTGATGAACAATCATTTGAAAACGAGATAAAGGTTATCAAACAAATAGCCACCGCTCACTATTACAACGAGTCACTTGTTGATAAAAATATACAAAGGAAGAGAAATCAAAAACTTATTACAAACATTTTTCCTATTGAACAAGGAGGATCGGCAGATTCACTAAATAAATGTGTTTCTATTACATTCAACAGCCCAGAAGTATACCGTGTTCAAAACTATTTTAAAAATCATAAAATTACAGTAGCCTTTAAAACTAACAATACAATAGGTAACGCTGTAATAAATAATAAAGATAAAACCAATATTTTACTAAAATTTGGTATTTATAAAATTGTTTGCGACTGCCGGGCAACATATGTGGGCAGAACTTACAGAAATTTTCAAACCAGAAAAAAAGATCACCTGAGACATATAAGAAATAATTCCGAAGAATCTCTTTTTGCAAAACATATTACAAATTATTCTTTTGATATCGACAAGAATTTTCAAATATTACAGATCTGTTAAAAATCTTTTAAATAATCTAGAAATCGTCGAAATTCTAAGGCATAACAGAAGAGAACAACTATATCTTAACGCACAACAAAACTTTGACGGAAATTTCCTTTTCTCCTTGTTCTTCTAAAAAATGTTGGTCCAGAATATCATAATTGTTTTATATAAGTTTGTGTTTTGCTCGTGTTTGGGAAGTATTTTTAATATTTAAATAATTTTACTAGCATTGTAGCAGCATCTGCCGAGAATCATTTATATTTTTGGAACACCGTAGGAAAGAACTGTAATATAAAAATATCATCGGCGAATTGCTTAAAATATCTCCCTGTTTGTTTTTTGTTTGTTTGTCTTTTGGTGTATTGATTTTACGTTTTACATTGCTTCGGATTTTTCCCAATTTTTTATGAATAGGTATTGTTACATATTTTAATGTGCAACTTCTGACTGAGATAATTATAAGTAATGTTTTTTGTTTTTTTAGAAGTAGGATTGGCGAATGTGGTTAGGTTTGGTAGATTTAATTTTCAATTAATTTTTGTAGTGGTTCTAAAGAAGGGGAGCAAAAACAAAGCACCCGAAACCAGTAAACCGAAAAAAATCCTTGTGAGAAAAAAATCTTTTATCTTCACATATCCCTCGTTACAAGACCAAATGTTTGAAATATATTTTGTAATTTTACGGGAAATATACAACAAATACATTCTTAATCTAAATTATCAAATAACACATTAGAAATATTAATTAGCCCTTATTTTTTTTATGTATGTGCTTGGTTACTCCGCGAGAGTTTGACCAATTTGGATAAAATTCATATATTTTATCGGAGTGCTCCCAGAAAGCATATTGAAAAAATGTTAAAAATAAGGGAACTACGCCATTTTGAACTATTTACTCGATGTTACATTGAGAAAAATACGTTCACCATTGTGTCAGGAAGAAAAGGTAAGTAACCCTTCTACAGCGTCTAACAGAAATACGGAAACGGCGAAATATCTCAGGTATTGTTTAACTGAATTCAATGAAAATGTAAACACTTAGGTATAACAGTATGCCGGATCCATTGGCGAGTTCCACATTGCTGCCAAGTTTACCATTTTTCTGTTATAAAAGGAAACTTATTATTTTTAATGGAACACTATATTATACTACTTTTTTAAAATATGCTTAAAATTCTCGGTACTGTTTATTAAGAGATGAAAGTCTAGAGTTTTTCCGAAAATAAGGGTCTAAATCTATAATTTCACGTATTAGCTTTTATTAAAATACCTGCACACAAAAGCTTACCTGATATGTTTGATAATGTCAGTTTTGTCGATTTACAAAAATGGATCGTTTAACTGAAACCCAAAGGATTGAAATGTTAGTTATACTGTGTTATGGGGAGAGAATGCGAAACCTTCAAGATATTTGTAAAATTTTTAATGACAAATATCTGTAACTAAAACCGTAAGTAAAATTAACAAAAAGTGTCGTGAAACTGGAAAGGGAAAAGATGCTGTACGTTCTGGTAGACCTAAAAGCGCAATAGATGATGATACGGCTCTGAATGTTTTAATCAGTTTAGAAGAAAATCCTCACCCTCCTACCAGAACATTAGAAGGGGAAAATGACGTCTCACACATGTCGGTAGACCGATTTCGAATAACCGAAAAGTTTCATCCATACAAAATAACTTTTTGTATTCAGGTATTTTACTAAAATGTAATACATTAAATTATGAATAATGGACACTGATTTTCGCAAAAACTGTTGACTATCATAAAAAGTGCTCTTAATAACAAGTATTCAGAATTTTACCCAGATTTTACAAAAGTCATATAATATAGGGTGTTCCATTAAAAAAAAATCCTTTTATAATAGAAAAAACGGTAAACTTGGCAGCAATACGGAAGTTGCCATTGGATCCCGCATAATTTATTACTTGAGGTACACATTTTCGTTAAATTCTGGTAAGCGGTACCTGAGATATTTCGCCGTTTTCTTACTTTAGATACACGCTGTATATTGTATAATAACACTTGTTAATATACACATGTTACATAATATGCAGGACCCATTGGCTATTTGTTAAACTTGAATTTCAAGTCAAACTAATAAAGACAACAAGATATTATACTCGTGGTATTAGACATCAAAACACTCAGTATATAAATATTTTTTTGTTAATAGGTACAGGATAACATTTTCCAGATAAAATAAAATACTATTTTTCACTTTTCAGTGCATTTTTTGAAGTAGGTTTTTTATAAAAATTCTTATCTAAATAAAGTATTCTATTTTTTTTAGAAATATTTAATCAACAGCAAAAGTTATGGTACGAGCGCGGATCGAACCATAACTTCGTAACCATTTTTGATTCTGCCAAATATTCTAACCTTATGGCGCGACGTTCCTGACTGGACGCTAAATCTGACATCGTTATTAGGTACCGTCCATATTAGTAAATTTATAATTTTACGTTATGCCCGTATAAGCTAAATGTTGAATTATTTTACCAGTTTATTTTTAAACTGTGCAATATATTTTTTTAGAAATATTTAGTAAACTGTTTAAAAACAAACTGATAAAATACTTTTATTCATAGTATTCTAATTTGGAGATGTTTAAATATATTATATTAAATATATATTTCTAAAAAAAAAATTACCCCCCCATTAACTGGTAAAATTTTGGCAATTTGGCGAAACAAAATGGCGGCCTAATAAAATGTTTAGAATATTGGTCTTAAAAATCTTTTTATTTATTTAAATTAAAATTTTTTGCAAGAAACAAGTTTAGTATGACATATGAAAAATGAACAAAATGACAGCCTAATAAATAGTTTTAAAAATTGGTAAAACAACGTCTTCCGTAACTGACTTCAAAATTTGTGCCAAAATCAAATGTGACATAGAAATGAACTGGTAAGATTTTGGTACGGATCCAATACGGTGTGCGACGATAAAATGGCAGTTGAAAAAGTCAATGTAAAAACTATTTATTTCAAATATTATACAAAAATCAAGGGGGATATGAAAATTAACTGCTTATTAACTGAGATGAACTAGTAAGGTTTTGGTACGAATTTAATATGACTGAACATAATGGCATTCTGTTTTTTTTTTTGCCATCAATTGATTTCAAATTTTATGCCAAAATACAAAGTGACTTAGAAATAAACTGGTGACATTTTGGCATAAATCCAATACGGCGGATCAAAAAGGCTTTATCTCGGGCTTTATAAAATTCTTAACAAATCTATACAAGGTGTCCGAAAAATACATGTACAACGTTTAATGACAGATTGCTGATGAGTTTACAAACATGCATTGTTGTAAACAAATGTGTGGGCAGGTATTACTGAAGGCGATCTTATCGGTACCGTGGAAATTCTAGACAAATTAGATGAAAATACCTATAAATCTATACAGGGTGTCCGAAAAATATATGTACACCGTTTAATGACAGATTGCTGATGAGTTTACAACAAATGTATGGGCAGGTATTACTGAAGGCGATCTTATCGGTACTGTGGAAATTCTAGACAGATTAGATGAAAATACCTATTTAAATTTCTTGTAAAATAAGCTGAAAGTTCTTCTAGAAATAGTACCCCTTTTGCTTCGAAAAGAATTATGATATTATGCACGATGGTGCCCCACCTCATTTTTCCGCTGCTGTTCGGCATTATCTGCTTTTTGTAGAGCGCTTTTAGAAATTTATAAGGTACATACTCGTGAAGATTTATTGTCACGAATTTCAGATATTGGTGCCACTTTCAATAATCCTCAGACATTAGATAAAGTCCAATTTCATTTTTTAAATAGAGTTACCTAGTGTATTGACCAAAATGGAGACCATTTTGAACATCTGCTTAACTAATCTTTTCTTTTCAGTTAGTTTTTCCATTTTTTTAAATAAATCTTGTATACCACATTCGCCCATTATTTTATTGCAGTATTTAGTGTACGCAAATAACTGAAAAAAAATACCTAAACCGCTCATCCTAAAAATTTTCAAGAAGGAAAAAAGTTTCAAAAAACATAAAGTCGATGACGTAAAAAATCAGAACGTATCTTTAGATGGTCCGTAACTATCATAACACTTCCACTTTATTACAGCCGGCCACTACACCATTAGAAACCGTCATTTTTCAGTTCAGATGATATATCAAAAATCGTTTAAATCAATTAGCACGTTTCCAAGAAATTTAAGAAAAACATTTTTTTTAAATTGGATTAAATGGGTCTATTTTGACTTCAGCAATCTGTCAGTAAACGTTATACACGCATATATTTCCGGACACCTTGTATACAAATTTGCTTATTCAGTGGTATCTAATTACGCAAAAAAATTAATTGTTATATAGCGCTCTCTTTATTATGCTTTCAGCCGGTTGCACAAAACTTAATTGCTCTTTAGAATATTTATCCGAGCTTTCGGACTTGACAAGCTGCTTATAGAAATCTGGGAACTCGATGTCAAATTTGACATTCCGTTAAACATTCTAAACTATAATTGAGCTTTCTGCAACCGGCCGTATATTTAATATATTTAGAGGGTGAGATACATAAAATTGAATTTTTGGAACTTTTGGGTATTTTAAGTTTGGCAAAAACGCGATAACTTGAATTTTGATTGACTAGAATATTTTCTTCGCAAGGTGCTCTGTAATTAGCCAGCTAGTTTTTCGGACAATGATACCATTTACCTTTAGTGCACTTGTCGAATAGAGGCTTTATTGAACCGTCGTTTTTGTTTTGGAGTATATAATTAGTATTTGGTTGGAGTCATGTTTTGAAGAAATAAGCAGTATATAGAATAAGTTAAATTCATTATCAAAATCAATATGAATAGACAAGAAATAAGTAATTTGATTAAAGTCTATTTTGCAATTGATTTTTAGAAGGGATCCGAAATTTAAGATGTTTTCGTATCTTAGGTCGTAAGGTAAAGAATTGTGAAATGCGATTCTTGCGATTTCATGGAAAAGTTCTTGAGAGTTTATTATACTAGGATGTAAGGTATTTAATTTACCAAATGTTATTGAATTTTCGATATCTTGGAGTGTGTTAAATATTGCGTTATACAGGATGTTTAGCTGGTTAAACAAGTCCTTTGCAAGTAAAATATTATTATTTTTAGAATTCTCCTTAACAATTTGGATATTTTGTACTGTCGAATTAAAATTATCAATTATTTGTTTGTTTACAGAGGATTGATATTTTAGTTGACTTTGTAAATTATTTTCGTTTTTCTCGAGATGATTTAAAATTTTGTATATTTTTTCACCGTCAGAGGCGTCTAGATTCCCTGTAATGCTCTTAATTATGGAATCAAATCCATCGATTAAACCTCTTTTCGAGATCTTATTTTTTCCGTGAATTCTAATGTTATT
The DNA here is from genome assembly GCA_030620095.1 of Kuschelorhynchus macadamiae. Classification (NCBI taxonomy): domain Eukaryota; kingdom Metazoa; phylum Arthropoda; class Insecta; order Coleoptera; family Curculionidae; genus Kuschelorhynchus; species Kuschelorhynchus macadamiae. The sequence continues at coordinate 150,456 of JAUTXW010000741.1, forward strand.
TAGTTTTAATAAAATTAATATTTTACTATACCTAATTATCTTATCCTAGTTTTCTAATTCTTTACTTAACATGCTATCATTAATATAACTAAATCTAAGATTATCATACTGCATATTAAACTTATCATACTCCTCGTATAATGGTTGGAGATTATAATATACAAAAGTGTGTTCGCTTGTCTGAAGACGTGCAGGGCCCAAGTCTATACGGGAAGTACGCCTAGGTTTTCGGTTACGTTTCGGATTTCTGTCCCTTGTTCGAGGGCGAGGAACCTGAAATAATTTGGGAAGAATAAGCTTTCTTCTTTTTTGGTCTTTTGATATTTGAAGCGTGAATTTTTTAATGTTTTATTACCGTGAGCAGGTGCAATTTTGGCAGTTTTAGTATTTGGATCTACTGAAACAATATTTTCGGGTTTGTATTTGTGTGTGTTTTTGGGTATTTTTAACAAATATTTTTCGGGGATTTCTGGAAGTTTCTCGCGATTTTCATTAACTTTGTTTATCGAGCTAGTTTTTTTTGGTTTTAATGTCCTCGTTAATTTTTTGGTATAATAGTCGGACCTTTTCTTTATGATTTTCGACATAGTTATTAACTAGCTGATTTTCTAAGTCAATATTAAAAATGGATTCGGTGTTTAAATGCCCAGTTATAATTTCATATGGTTTCAAGTTCGTAACGGAGTGAATAGTGTTATTATATTCCAAAAGGGCATAGTTTACCTTTATTTCGATAGGTTCTGATTTGTATTCACTCTGATTATTTAGTAACCTCACGTGTTCGATCAAGGTTGAATGGAAACGTTCGACTACTCCGTTAGATTCGGGGTGCTGACTACTGATAAAATGAACTTTTATTTTATGTGTTTTAAGTAGTTCTTGGACTACAGTATTTTTAAATTCATTCCCGTTATCTGAAATGATTTGTTCGGGTGTACAGTGGTGTGTGAAATATTTAACGAGCTTATTACACACTTTGATGCCTTGCGCAGAGTCAAGTTTATATGCTTGTGCATATTTTGAAAAGGAATCAATTATTGTAAGAAATTTGCAATTTTCAAGAGAAATAGTGTTTACATGGACAATTTGGAATGGTCTAGTGGCTGTAGGCGTAATGTTGTATTCCACTCTTATGGGTCTGCGGTCGTATTTTGTAATTATATAAATTTTGCAATTATTTATGAAATTTTGAATTGTTCTTTGCTGGTTTGGCTAGTAGTAAGTTTTTATTTTATTCTTTTTTCAGTTTCTTCTATTCCTCTGTGGTTAGTCTTTCCTTCATGATGGTTTCGTATAATTTGATCTATTTCCTCTTCGGTTGTGACGTCAATCAATTTCTTCGTACACTTTATTAGTTTTATTTGCGAATCTTTAAAGTATTGTTGAAGAACATTGCTAAATGTTTCGTATATAGGGTCTTCAAAATATACATAATATTTAGTGTGAGGAACTATGCGCTCTTTTAAAAATTTAACAATATCTTGTTATAAATTATTTTGGGAAAGTTGAATGAGAGTGCGTTGTTTTGTTTTAAATAGTTTTATTAAGGACGGTTCTGCGGGGTTAAAGTTTACCAGAGAAATTATGATTTATATACAATCTCGTAATCAAACTCTTCAAGTTTTAATCGCCACCTGACCAACATGGAATTTGGTTCTTTCAGAGTGTGTCTTTCTTGTGGTCTGTAACGATTTTAAATTTTCGTCCGAATAAGTACGGTCGGAAATATTTTGTCGCCAACCCTATTGCTAATAATTCTTTTTCAATCGTTGAATAATTTATTTCCGATTCGCTAAATGTTCTGCTAGCGTACGCCACTGGTTAATATGAACCAAATTTTCCTTGTGACAATACGGCTCCTAACGCAAAATTACTTGCGTCTGTTGTCAGTATAAACAATTCTTCGAAATTAGGATATTTTAATATGGGTTCATTAGATAATACTTGTTTACATAATTCAAAACAGCTGATATAATCGGGGTCTTTTACATTGATAATAGCGTTTTTCTTTAACCGTTTTGTTAATGGTTTAGTGAGTTTTGCGAAATCTTTAACGAATTTCCTGTAGTAGCCTAATAGACCGAGAAAGCCTTTTAATTCTTTAGGATTTTTGGAAATTCGGTATTTTTGTATAGCGCGTATTTTATCGAGGTTTGGTTTTATTACTTGCGGTGTTACGATGTGTCCGAAATCTGCCACTTCCTTCCTAAGAAATTCTGACTTGTCTAGCTGTATCTTAAAGTTTGCAGTTCTTAGGCGTTTAAATACCTCTCTAAGCCTTAGTATGTGTTCTTGTAAGCTTGTAGAGAATATTATAATATCATCGAGATATACTAAACATCTTTCATTTTGAACACATTTCAAGATGTTGTCCATTACCCTTTGGAAAGTTGCTGGTGCATTTCTCAAGCCAAAAGGCATACGCAGATATTCATAATGGCTCTGCTCAGTATTGAACGCTGTCTTTTGTATGTCTTCTTCGGTCATTTCTATTTGGTGGAATCCCGACGCTAGGTCCAAGGTTGAAAAATATTGGCATCTGCCTAATTTATCGAGTAAATTGGCAATATTTGGTAGCGGATATCGATCTCCTATCGTTTTATCATTCAATTTACGATACTCTACCACAATTCGCCATTTTCGATTTCCTGATGCATTCATCTTTTTGGGAACTACCCAGATCGGTGAAGACCAGGGTGAATTAGAAGGTCTTATGATATTTTGGTCTAACATATCCTGAATCTGTTTATGAATTTTTTTTTGTGTATTTCAGGGTACGATGTGTACGATTTTGTATACACCGGTATTTTGTCTTTAGTCTTAATAGAATGTTTGACTTCGTTAGTAAGTTCAATTGATTTCCTTCGATATTAAAGATGTCAGATTATTCCTTAACTAGGTTTAAGATAGCTGAACGCTCTTAGGGATTCATGTGTTCAGTCCTAACTTTTGAAATATCGAACCTAAATTTTTCCGTGTAATATTGATTTAAATTAGAACTAATCTGGTCCCTACATTCAAATTGATTAAAATCAATAACATCGATTGGTTCTAAAACTTCAAGTTTTTTTGAATTTTCCGAGGGATTTAAAATAGTACATAATGCCTCGTATTTATTTACATGCGTCACGCATTCCGGTATTTCCACTCCACATGTTTTCATATATGGTATAATAACGTCACCGTTTTCAATGTTATTTACTCTTATCTTAACTACTTGGTCACAGCGAGGTTGTAATATGATGTTATTAAAGAAAATGTTCCTACTTTCGTGATACAATATATTTGCCTGACTTTCAGGTGTAATTAGTATATTATTATCGAGAATAATATTAGCATTCAATAATTTTAAATTATCTATTCCTAATAGACAATCGAACTGGCAATGAAAATTAAACAGATAAAATTTTAAACACTTTTTATTTTTCCCGAATATTTTTGAACAAGGTATAACAGCGCTAAAGTTTTCTATAGGTGTACCGTGTGCTGTAAAAATTTTAAATGGATCCTTTTTTATTGGATTTTTATAATATTTTTGAGCAATTTCAGGTCGTGTAAAAGATTTTGTACTTGCGTAAAACTTTTAAGTGGTTTTCTGGGAAAATAATAAACGGTAGTTTGCTCTCGTTTAGATACAGGTTCATTAGTTCGAATTTTGGGGGTTGTGGTTCTCCACAATTTTCGTTATTTCCGGTATATTTGTTTCCGAGTCTGATGGGTGAAAAAACTGATCAATTAGTTCAGTATTTTCATCCTCTAAATACTCTTCTGAATATTCCGCTGGTTTGTCTTCGATATTATACAATTCTTCTACCACGTAATTAGGCCTTGAATTTGTATGCCTAAAATTTTGGGAAGTTGTTCTAAAATTATGATTGGGTTGTCTAAAATTTTAATTGCTTTGATTTGGCCTGAAAGTATTTACTGTTGAAATATTCATGGGTGTTGGTTTAGGTAAATTTAAATTTTTATTTTGGTTTCCACCGAAAACACTTTGATTGTTTTCAGACACACTTGGACCTGGTCTAGGAGTAAAATTATTTTGACTTGTAAACAAGTTTTGGTTATTGCAATTGAAATGAGCAACATTGCCTTGATTGCTAAAATGAGCTAATTGAAACGGACATTTCCTTCGCACAATTTGTGTGTGGGAATTATTATTATTCTTATTTTGAAAACTTGTATATAGTTTATTTGGCGCTTTTTGACATGATTCTAATTGAAAATCATTCGTTTACATGCCAAGAGCTTCATTCAGATTATGCGGATTTTTGGTTCTCATTAAGGAGCCAATGTGATCTTTAAGGCCTCTAAGTAATACTCTTAAAGCTAACGCATTATGGTATTCTTTAAGTATCAAACATGCATTGTTTACGCTGTGTGCTGTAATATAAGAACAAATTTAATTAAGTATTAGTTGAATTCTTGAATAAAACTCGAAAGGAGATTCGTTTTGTTGTTGCTTATAGTCTGCCAATTCAAGAGCTAATGTGAATAAATCTCTTTTATCCGCATATGCGTGAATAAGGGATGTTTTTAGGTCATCGAATTTTCGTATGATACAAGAAGAAATATTAATGGCAGCTTCGCCTCTAATTTTTGAAATTATACTAGACATAAGTATTGTAAAATGTCGTTACTAATTTTTGACAAATCTCTAAAAATCTAGGGAGAAGCTCCGCTTCACCACAAAATTCTGAGATCATATTTAAATATTCAGATTTTATTGTTGGGGGTACCATTTTTATTTTATTTTGGCTTAAAGAAGTTTCAATAAAATTTAATTCTTTATGAAATTTATTTTCTTCAAAACTTTTTTGTAATTGGAGATCTCGAACATGATCTACTTTTTCTTGAACGATTCAGGAGGGGTGAGTCAGAATCAGAATTAGATGTACTACTAGATTTACTACGGGGGCCTCTATAGGACATAAAGAGCACTTACAGTGTTAGCATCAAAATCTCCATGAAATAACCCAAGAGCACTGATTTTCCTTCAGGAACTCTTCTCACTAGGTTACTTATCCCTTTCGCCTAGCTGGACACTTATATCACGAACTTAGAGATTTTTTTATACACCGCGATGGTATTCAAAAATGTCCGAATTTTCGATTGCTCTTTTAATTGTTAAAACAAACCGGTATTATGTCCCTTAATGCCGTTTTGACTAATCCTACCGACTGCGCCACTTAAATGTTAAACTCTGTAAAACCCGTTTTTAAAAAACAATTTTTGTTTCAAAAATTAATCTTAACAGTTGAAGATCTGATTCTAAACTAACTACTTGGTTCACACGCAAAAGACGCCTCGGCGACGGAAAACGCTGATGTTGCTTGTTCCCTGGTTCAAGGTTGGCTTGCCTACGTGAGAACGATGAAGGTTATTATAATAACACGGGTAAGATGTCCTATAACTTATATATATATATATATATATATATATATATATATATATATATATATATAATCTTCACCCTTAGGCCATCAGTACTCCCTTTACAATAAATCCACACTTATCAAGCCACAATGCTGTGGGAGTAACGGTAGCATTTCGGTTTTTTTTAAATATTCCCATTAGTTTTGTGTTCTTGCCCCCATTGTATGGTCTTTATGCCATCTAAAGTGTTTCTTACTGAAAATAATTAAAAAAAAGATAGAGGCAGCAAATAAATATTTATTAGTTTGCTACTGTCAGTTCGGAAATAGCCGTATTCAGATATTGCCATAAGCAGTAATTAATAATTGTCGTATTTTTGTCAAAAAGATATTCATACATTTTTATACAATAAAACCAGTTTAAATTTTTATAAACCCTCTAGTAAATCATTATTTTAAGATTTTTCAGTTAATAAAGCATACAATTCTCAGTTCGACTGCTTAAATGGGTAATTCCGATTCAGCTTTTAGTAGTGAGTTTACAAAAATATCATTCCATATGACCTAGCTCAAATTAACTGCCAAGGGCGTCCGCAGGTGGTTCAGCGACTAGAGGACATTTTCCAAAATACTGGGAGGCGGCACGCCCCCTCTCTTATGGACCTTCTTGGTAACTGCATTCAATAGAATAGGACATTACTGATAAAAGCAATTTATTTAAATGACGTGTATAATCGATGATTACCACAACCCCCCATAAAACATATCCAACTCTCAATAAGCTACAAATTATTACGCTGGGATGTTTAGTGGTTAAAAAAGAAAACGTAGTTTCATTTGAGAGGGCTGCAAAATATACAAAATTAATCTGTTTCGTGATAATTGTTACCATATAATTTAGATATACATATAGACAGAACATAATTAGTAACTGAAACACAATACACTTTTTAAAGCTCAATAAAACTTACGAATTAATATACACAGTAAATGCATAATTATTAAAAATAAAACGTATATTACCTGTGAGTTATTTATATAATGAAGATGGGAATCTTTTATTTATCATACAGGACAGAACCAAAATTCCTTGAAGTCAAACGGTTCTTCCTTGCAACAAACCAGGTTTCATTTGGCAATTGGCCTACTGTTTTCTGGCATATTACAGAATTTTTTTCTTCCGTGTACCGTTTTCTATAGTTTTTACCCCATCTGTTACGGATATATTGGGGTATGCAAATATTAGCAATGTAGCCATATGATGACACAACAATTGACCTCTAGAGCATTTGCACATAGATTCCTCAATGTCATTCATCAAGTTTAATCTGCAAGTAAAAAATTCAAAAATATATTATTGACAAAGTATATTAAAACCAGTAACAATGGTTTCAAAATTAAATACTGTTTTAACACATTAAATATTTTTTGCAATATGAATATATACTTAAAATGTATAAAGAGCGCTTACTTCAACCTTCTAAACACGCTCTCTTATACTTGGAAGAGCGTTCCCTTTGATTATAGGAAGTTCACCATCAAAACCAGGTCTTTCACACGGTTTGACTCTACCGCGTTTTCTTCTTCTTTGCAATAGCTTGAATTATTGTTGAGAATCTGATAACTGATTTCGTTGCTATAATAATCTAAAAAGTAAAAAAGGAATCATAGCCAAAATACACATATATCTATTATGGTTATTTAAGTAAAAATCAAGCTTTATTTATTAGAAATCGACAATATACACTTGTAATTATTCGTAAGTATACATGTAACAAAAACTAAACATTCACTTGAAGAACTAAGAAAAAAGAACTTATTACGATTAATCAATGTAAACAAACTTCCAAAAGTGAACACTGACATGACAGTGCCTAGCAATATGGCCGCCGTGACGTCACAACTCCAGCTGTTCATTGCGGGAAAAACTACTTATGATGACTCATCGATGCCCGCTTCCAGACTTTCTAGTAGAGTCGGTGTTGGCCTAAAGGGTCGAAGTTGATATAGTCCTAGATTTCTCCGTCAAAAAAACAAGTAGCTTATCTTCGTTGAAATTTTCCACAGCACTTGCCTTTTTTAAATCAAAATTTCCATTTCGATTGATAATCACGGAATTAATGACACTGACAACTTGTTTATTTATGTTGTAAATTACGTGACTTCATTATTTCATAGCACACTAATCAACTTTGTATCTTTTACCTGCAATAATTTGTCACATTATGAGGTGTTTTAAATTTGCACCTATACATTACACTATTTAGTAATATTGTTATGATTAAATTAATTATTGATTAAATGAGTCACTTTAGTTCCTAGTAATATAATGTACCATAATGGACCACTCTGAATTATTTATTCAGTTAACACATTTTTAAGAAATAAATACATGTCTCATTACTAAAAAGCACGCTGTGAGATTTTTATTTTACGGAATCTTCCAGAGAAAGATATAGCAGAACTTCCTGAAGTATCATATACACATTATGTGGCTTAATATTTGTACAGGCAATATAATGCTCAGTACTGCACAAATCCACTTACATTCTTTCCGCAGGAAGTATTTTTATTACGAACTAAAAACGAAAAAGTAAACCCGTATGTTATATGAAACAGTTCAGATATTACAAGTTGGAAACCTACAATAAAATACAGACAAACATTCTCTGGGAAACTTTCGCCGCACAAGAGGAAAAGACATTCTCCAAACATCTTTATAAAGAGCAGAAAGGAGATAAAAGTGCGAATATATTTCAAAGATTTCACGTCAGGGGAATTTTTCGGTCCTCCAGAGTCCCAAAGTATTTCCCGGAAATAATTCCTGCTGTCTTATATTACAGAGAGATTCTTACCTTATGACTTTTCGACTTTTAAATCTGTCGAATTCCATCAAAAAGAAATTAATAACGGCAGAATTTTTTAGGGGTTTTGGATTTGGTAAAGTTGAATTTGTTATAGATTTTTCTGATATTTTTTTCATTTATTAGATCAAGTTCATTATTACTCAATATAGAAAAGTAATATTTGCTTAAAAAAATTTCAAATTATAAAAATATCAACAAAAATGTTTTTTTTTTATATTAAAGGTAAGTATTTCATTTAAAATTTTTGTTAAAATATTTAACCCGTCTAAAAATAGCACGTATGTAAATGCAGTTTTTTTTTAAATTACTCTAGTAAATTTAACTTGTAAAGTCAAAATATGCTTTATTGTCAATTAAAATCAAATAATTTTGTTGAAAAAGCTAGTTTCAATAAGAAAAAAAAACTTATAGATAACTTAATAAAAATAAGATTAAAAATAAAACACATACATGTAAAGAAAGAAAGAAAACAATCAAGATTACAACAGTTTAAAACACATACTTGAAATCAAATAGTCAACTTCTTGTCAAATAGTCTAAAACGAGGTTTAAAATTAAAGTAAATGTAGAAAACAACAAAAAACGTTAGTTACAAATAAAGACATACAAAGAGCATCACCAACAATCTAAGATTTCAACAAAGTACAAAAACAATATAAATATTTTAATAAGGAAATGCAAACTAAATAGCATCGAAAAGCACTTTTAAGCAAAGTTTTCTTGAAAAGATTCGTTAACATCGTAAAAGGGTCGGGAATTAAAAGTGATTTTAGTTTTCTTCTAAACAATTTTCATCTTTTTAAAAATTTTTTTGCTATTATGTATAATACGGTTTTGGCACTGCGTCGAGTTAGGAATAGGTAGAGCAATATTATGGATTTGCCGAGTATTATGAACTGAGTGGCCCCGCATAGTATTTTTAAATTTTCTATGCATCAGGCAGGCTATTTCCAGTAGAAAAAGCCAAGGTAAAATCAATATTTTTGCCTTGCCTTACATAAGTACTTTACGCCTCTCTTTTGTAGAACAATTATTTGATTAAAAAGCTGCCTTGAGCAGGCTCCCCAAAAGCAAATTCCGTCTCTTAAGTTGGGCTTAGTCGGAGCAAAATATGCATTTCTTGTTGTAGAATTATCTAACTTATTGCGAATAACCCTAATTGCAAAGCAGTTAGATGATAATTTTGATCTAAGGTTATTAATATGTTTCTCAAATTTTAGTTTATTATCAATTAAAATACCCAGGAATCTATTTACATTTAAATTGTTGAATATAGAATTTGCGAGTGTTACATCACTTAACTCATATTTAAAGGACATAATACAGGTTTTATTTACATTTAAAATAAGTCTATTTGCATCACACCAGTTTTTAATAAGAATAAGATCGAAACTTATTTTTTCATGTAGTTTTAACTGATCTTTGCGATCCCACAAAACTGTAGCATCAGCGAACAATGTAAATTATCCGCCAATTTTAAGATTTGCAATATCGTTTATGTACAAAAATAACAGAATGGGCCACAAGACAGAGCCCTGTGGAACGCCGTACTCAACATTTAAATATTTAGAGACTGTATTTTTAAAATTTATCTTTTGCTCTCGATTCAATAAGTATGATTTAAACCATCTTAAAGCTACTCCCCTAAAATCATATATTTGCAATTTTTCTTAACTTATTACTTAACATATTATTTTTCGTCAAGAAAATTAACATGCGTTTTTCTCAATTTTTCTGCTTCTGGTTGTCAGCAGAGCAACCGGTTGATAATTTTCTGGGCGGTCTAAGTTCCTTATGAATAGGAATTTCAACAGCTTTTTTTAAACGGGAAGGAAATTGTCCCGTCAAAAAAGAAATATTAATTGCCTCAGCTAAAACTTTACTTCATTTGGCAGTTTTTTAAATATTTTTATTGATAATATTGAATATTAAAGATAGGCGAAGCTAATAGCAGTAGGTTGTAAAAAGTGTAATAGTATCAACATTATATAAACTGACGAAACTATCAACGATCTTACGTAAAGTTTACATGAACACAAATTAGAACTACAGGAAAAATAAATTGTTGTTTTTGTCCATAGGTTCAAAACTATGCCATTTTCCTTAATAATCTTCTATTTGTAAGATTTCGTCATATTACTTATCTCATTTTCTTGCAACCAACAAACATAGAAGAAAGTTTTCTTCTATGTTTGAATTACCAATAATATTCTGAAATTAAGTATGTATGTTCCCTGACAATGGTTCACCTTGACCTATTGTCGCTTGGTTTAGCCTTTGGCCACAGGGCGATCCCGATTTCCGGGCCTGCAGCTCCTCAGGGTGTGTAAAATCGCGGGGCATAGTGCCGGGGGTTTACGCGGCACACGGTTTCATTCGGAAATTCAAGGACAGTCGCCTAGGGCGAGTGGGGGCTCTAATAATCGGATAAAATGAGTGTCCAGACTCGAGGATACTACTGGATAAGGCCTGGACGACCTCAACACTGGGCTTAGGACGATAATAGTCCCGCGAGTGATAGGGCAAAATCAGGAATGGCCTTGTCGGGCATCAAGGGACGAAAAGGGGAACTGGTATCAAGTCCGGGGTGCCGTAGGTATTGGCCCCGAAGTCTAAATTCGAGCTTCGATTTAAGGAGGAGGACACCGCTCCAAAAAAATTATACAACACCTCGGTGGTTCAGTGGTAAGAGAGCTGGCTTCCACCCGGAAGGCGCGGGTTCGAGACTTGGCGTAGCCGGCACTTTTTAATAAAGAGTTCTCGATATGCTTGGTCCTGTACCTTCCCGAGGTGCCTTTGGTCGTTGGAATAATAAAATAACGACTCTGCTCGTAGACTTGGGGTCGACTGCGAACAGTAACAAGGCCTCTTCCTCAGCACATACACTACAAGACACAACTGCGTAGAAGGCAACGGGAAACCACTACGTAGAACACATTCCCTAGTATAGTGGTATAATGTAGTGCATTTAAGAAACCATATACATCTTGATATAAGATAGGTTTCAAGGCACTTACTGACCATCGCCAACACCCAAATATGGATACGGCACTTGAAGAAGAAGAAGGATATTTATACGGCGCGGAACAACGTGGATCTGTTTCCCTAAGTAAATCAGGTAAGCATCTTACAGTATGTGCTATCCAGGACACGGTACTGATGTGAAGTATTTGATTTAAAAGATACGATTTATAATAATAATGTAAATACAGTTTATAATTTACTTTACTTTTTCGATGTTAAAGAAATTTTTAATTATTTTATTGTATAATTTTAATAAAACATAGCGTAGAAATTTTTGGTTTTTTTGAAAATAAGTTGACTTGAAATTTAGACAGTTTTTTAATAACAAGAAAAATTTGACTGTAATAAATAAAAGTAACAAATTTTGTCATCTACCTACTATAGAAAAGCACTGGTTACAATGAAAAAAGGGAGCATACATGGATAAGAACAAAAAAAAATCAAAAATATTTGTCACATCACAATAGTTAAAATACATTAAAACCCTAAAAGGGAAGTTGTTTTTCAACCCGTTTTAAGTGATCTAGTCAAACATTGTTATTTTGTAAAATGTGCTAGATAACAAATAACAGTTGACAAAGGTTTGACATAAGAGAAGTTAGTTTTGCGAAGTTGGTATTATGAAATTCTTTATATCAAGTTGTATTAAAATAAAATAAGGCTATTTAGATCGGAACACTTCAAGACAAAATTTAAACATATTTTTGGTCAGGCAAGAAAGAAATCATAGCCAACCAACCAGTTTGAAAATTGATTGATTGTTTTTTGATTTAGTGACAAACCGTTGGGGGATTAAATTAGCAAGGTTAGCATAATTGATATTACAGGGCTGGATATTTGGATTTTCCTCCAGAATTTCAATATCACTCTCAGCTGTTAAATTTCTATCAAAATTCGTGTAACGCAATATTCGTGCATTATATATGGCATACCACACATGAAATCCAAAACGTTCCTGTGATGTTCGATCGACGGTGGTAATGTGTGGATTTCTATTAGCACAATACAAATTATTATCGCGATTAAATATTGATCTGTCCATTTTACTTTTCTGATGAAATTATTACCTCTCCGGCAAATATGCAAATACCATAAGCAAAATTGCCGTCTCCTTTCTGCGTCCCCTGGATGTAAAGTCTGAGCCTTTCTACAGCAATACTGATGAAGTTTGTGCTTCTTCAATATCTTCTTAATTTTTTTCTGTTGATGCCTATTTCGTTTCTAATCTGCCTCGAAGATGAAGTTGGATTCGCAACAACATTCATTATTTTCCTTTCTATATGACCTTGGCCTTGTCTTCCGGAAGTAGCCATGTTAAGATTTTTCTCCTATCATTTAAAAATATTGGGGCTGCTGATTTCTGGGTACGTTCTAAAATATAGTTCCGACGCAGTGCAACTGTCAAAATATTGGAATAGATGGCGTCAAATAATTGTTTCCAAAGCCTACTCCATATAAATAAGTTTAAATTCAAATTCAAATTCATTTATTTGTCAAGGTAGTAATTACAACATTTTGTATATAAATTGATTACCTAGCTAACAGTTGACAAAAGCGCATTGCACAGCGATTATAAAAAACCGATGCCAATAGCCCAAGATAGGGCTAATGTTGTGCAAGCGCGTGATATTTAATAAAAATAATTAGATATAAAGTACTACAAAATACATAAAAACCCTAAAAAAATTACTAATAATATAATTGTAGCCCATTAGAAAAAAAATATATATATATATATATATATATATATATATATATATATATATATATATATATATATATATATATATATATATATATATATATATATATATATATATATATATATATATATATATATATATATATATATACATACGCATAAATAGATATATACACACCCATACACCATATACGTACACATACACAGATGTTCACTGAATTTCTATTTTATTTATATACTGCATATAATTCAGCGTTGCTCAATCAAAAGTCTACATTTAATATGCTCTTTAAATTTGTTATAAAAGAACTCTTTTACATTGTCAGATAGCTCATTCCAAAGATTAACAGCAAGAAATAAGAATGACTTTTAAAATTTTGAAGTTCGGTGCTTAGGTATGCTAAATTTGTTGATGTTTCTTGTATTGTACGAATGGAGAATATTATTAAATATTGTTCTCAGGTAAGGCGGTTGATCAGTTTTTAAAATTCTATATATAAAATTGTACACATGATATTTTCAACGATTCTTCATATTTAAAGCTGAGATATTATTTAAAAATGGAGTTATATGATGTCCGGTATATCGTAAGCAAACCGCATGCGAGAATTCTGTAATTTTTGTATCGTGTTTGCCACTTGCATTCTTAGGGAGTCGCCATAGACAATATCTCCATAGTCCAACAAAGACAGTATTAAACTGTCACGTAAGTAATATTTTGTTTTGGATGGTAGTAATCGTGTGAAGCCATATATTTTTTAAGACGCATATAGGCGAAGCTTTTATTAAACATGCGAATCGAACTGTAAGGATGAGTCAAATATATTACCGAGGTTTTTGGTTTAAGGTTTAAATTATCTTTAATTGCCTGTTCGTTCGTTTTATTTGAACTAAAAATTAGAATATGTAATTTTTGAGCGTTCATTTTAAGGTTATGTTTGTTATATATATATATATATATATATATATATATATATATATATATATATATATATATATATATATATATATATATATATATATATATATATATATATATATATATATATATATATATATATATATATATATATATATATATATATATATATATATATATATATATATATATATATATATATATATATAAATATATATATTATATATATATATATATATATATATATATATATCTATATATATATATATATATATATATATATATATATATATATATTTATATATTTAGGAATATACGTTTCTGGAACCTTTAACTATAATAACTATATAATGGATATAAGATAATATTGCTTGACGTAGTTTCTCTATACACCAACGTCCCAATACAACTCGCTCTAGATATTATAAGACAAAAATGGAACCTTATCAACCAGTTTACTGACATACCTCTGGAAGAATTCCTGTCAGCAATTGAATTAACATTAAAGTCTACTTACTTCTCATATAACAACACAAACTATAAACAAACTGAAGGATGCGCTATGGGGGCTCCCATCTCAAGCGTAATTGCTCAAATGGTTTTGGAGGAGCTAGAAAATACTATGATATCAAAACTACCTTATCCGCTACCATTTTTTTATCGATATGTGGATGACTGTTTCACTGCAGTTCCGGAAAACATGTGTGACGATATTCTCAAAACATTCAATTCTTACCACCCTAAAATTCAGTTTACCATTGCAATAGAAAATAATCAAAAAATTAACTTTTTAGATATGACCATCCATCGTGAGAACAACTCATTCTTAGGGAGTCGCCATAGACAATATCTCCATAGTCCAACAAAGACAGTATTAAACTGTCACGTAAGTAATATTTTGTTTTGGATGGTAGTAATCGTGTGAAGCCATATATTTTTTAAGACGCATATAGGCGAAGCTTTTATTAAACATGCGAATCGAACTGTAAGGATGAGTCAAATATATTACCGAGGTTTTTGGTTTAAGGTTTAAATTATCTTTAATTGCCTGTTCGTTCGTTTTATTTGAACTAAAAATTAGAATATGTAATTTTTGAGCGTTCATTTTAAGGTTATGTTTATATATATATATATATATATATATATATATATATATATATATATATATATATATATATATATATATATATATATATATATATATATATATATATATATATATATATATATATATATATATATATATATATATATATATATATATATATATATATATATATATATATATATATATATATATATATATATATATATATATATATATATATATATATATATATATATATATATATATATATATATATATATATATATATATATATATATATATATATATATATATATATATATATATATATATATATATTTATATATTTACGAATATACGTTTCTGAAACCTTTAACTATAATAACTATATAATGGATATAAGATAATATTGCTTGACGTAGTTTCTCTATACACCAACGTCCCAATACAACTCGCTCTAGATATTATAAGACAAAAATGGAACCTTATCAAACAGTTTACTGACATACCTCTGGAAGAATTCCTGTCAGCAATTGAATTAACATTAAAGTCTACTTACTTCTCATATAACAACACAAACTATAAACAAACTGAAGGATGCGCTATGGGGGCTCCCATCTCAAGCGTAATTGCTCAAATGGTTTTGGAGGAGCTAGAAAATACTATGATATCAAAACTACCTTATCCGCTACCATTTTTTTATCGATATGTGGATGACTGTTTCACTGCAGTTCCGGAAAACATGTGTGACGATATTCTCAAAACATTCAATTCTTACCACCCTAAAATTCAGTTTACCATTGCAATAGAAAATAATCAAAAAATTAACTTTTTAGATATGACCATCCATCGTGAGAACAACTCTATTAAAACAGAGTGTTATACCAAAACCACCTGGTCGGGCCGATATTTGAATTTTTTATCAAACCATCCAATATCTTAAAAAAAATCGGTCGTAATTGGACTTGCAGATCGTGCAATAAAACTGAGTGACACAATATACAGGGATAAAGCAATAAATAAAGCAAAAAATATTCTAATCAAAAATAGTTACCCATCTAAACTCATTAATTCTATCTTTAAGTCACGACTGCAAAATCTCATAAACAGTCCCCTGCCACCACAAAAAAACAGAAATAAAAACAATTACTGTCACTCCCGTATATAAATGGCCTATCTGAAAATCTACAAAAACTTTTTAATAAATATGATATATCAGTTTGTCATAAAGGTCATAATCTATTACAACAAAATTTCAGCTCACTAAAATGTAAAACCAATAAAAAAAAAAATCTCATACAATATACGAAATTCCATGTAACAACTGCCCTAGTGTCTACATTGGTCGAACCTCCCAATATTTACAAAATAGATTAAATGGACACAAATACGATAAAAAAAATAAAACAGCCTTAACTAGTCGCGAACAGCAATTATCACATACATTTAATTTTCAAGAGACTACGATACTTAAAACTGAAAAAAACCAACAGAAAAGGGAGTTCTTGGAAATGATATATATTAAAAAAACAAAAATAGTATCAACGATAAAACTGAAACTAAAAATTTAAGTAAAATATATAACAACTTAATTGTGTAACATAATCATCAAAATAACCAAAAAAAAAATCAAATTTACGTTCACATACTTCCTTTCTTTCGAGGTTCAAATGGAAAAAAAAACATCAAAACAAATAAAATCAGTACGAATCGCTTCTTACTCCAATATAAATTTAGTACCATTTTAACTGTCCGTATACTTGTTTACGGTGTAATACGTTTAAATGTTCTGTGCTATGTGACATATATGTATTATTTTAATTTTAGCATTAATTGTAACGAACTGTGGTGTATGGAAATATGTTAAAATGCCGACATTTAAATCTCGGATAATGTTTTAATTTCTAGGTAAGCCGAAAAAAATTCCTCTTTTTGGTTTTGGTAAAAAAATTTTTTAATTATTTTCTGTGCCGTGACTTATCTATATATCTCATTACAGACAACTGATGAAGACCAAAATATGGTTGAAACGTTTTGAACTCTCGCTATGAAATAAATATTTGCCGATTTCTAAAACTTGCCAATTAATTCAGTGAACCAAATACCCAAGAAAATTCCATAAGTATATATATATATATATATATATATATATATATATATATATATATATATATATATATATGTATATGTATTTATTTATTGTTTAAATCGTTCTTGTTATATGTTGAGATTTTCTGTAGGAAAGGATATATATACCTGAGAATCATCCGCATATTGTTGTCAAAGAGCCGTTAATATCCGCTACATTGAGAGAAAACAGAAGTGGGCCCAGTTCTGAGCCCTGCGGAACTCCAGCATATATTGAAATATATTCTGATTTTTTCATAATGTCGTTCTTTTCAGCTGCAACACATTCATCTTTCAAATATTGTTCTAGAAATTTTACGGAGTTTAACGAAAAATGAAAATAGTGAAATTTCGCTAACAATAATGTATGATTTATTGTGTCAAAAGCCCTACTGAAGTCCAACACTGCTAAAAGCGTGTTATGT
The DNA here is from genome assembly GCA_030620095.1 of Kuschelorhynchus macadamiae. Taxonomy (NCBI): domain Eukaryota; kingdom Metazoa; phylum Arthropoda; class Insecta; order Coleoptera; family Curculionidae; genus Kuschelorhynchus; species Kuschelorhynchus macadamiae. The sequence goes on from JAUTXW010000741.1 coordinate 167,982, forward strand.
CCATTGTTTCCATTAAACCTTATGATAGAAACAATATTTGCAAGAGTGGTGGAGTTGGTATGATGTTTGCGAAATCCTGACTGACAGTCGTGAATTATTTTGAATTCATTTGCGTAGCTGTGTATCTGGTTATAAATATGTTTTTCTATAATTTTAGATAGAACCGAAAGTATACTAACTGGTCTGAGATCTGAAAAGTTTTTAGGATCAGCAACTTTTGCCAACGGTTTTATTACAGCTTTTTTCCATATGTTGGGAAAGATATTTTCCACTAAGTAGCTGTTGATTATATTTATTAAAGGATTTAAACAGAAGGGAAGGCACAGTTTTAAATCTTTTATTGATAGCATGTCCTCACCAACCGCATTAGTTTTAATTTAATTTATATATTTTTGTATCTCAGTGGAATTTATCGGTTTAAAAATTAGAATAGCTATTCGAATTGTAAAATTGTATTTTCTCCCTAAATACAGAATCAGCCATTTTAGACCAGTCTCTGAAAAACTTATTTAATTCTGTTAGACGCAATAGGTCCTCGGGAATATCATTAATTTTATTATGCGTTAAACCTAATTGTTTTGCGTTGTGTCAAAAATCTTTTCCTCCTTTTTGCGACACCTGATTGTAATATGTAATTTTCCCTCCTAGAATTGCATGTTTGGTGTAGTTTCTGAGTTGTCTATAGTACTGCAAATTACCTGGAGTTTTATTTTTTTGGTATTTTGTATGTGATTTATATCTTAATTTAATTAAAAGTTTAATGTTTGGTGTCATCCAAGGAGTAAACGATTTTTCGCGAATTTTTTATGCTGCAGTGGTGCATGTTTATTTATGAGATAAATAATAAAATTAGTGAACAACTCTACTTTTTTATCAATATCTCAGTCTAGATGCGATGCGCCATTATCAAATTCACTAAAACTTATATTCTGATAGTTTTTACATTTAATATATTTATAAGGTATTATTTGCTTAGGAAATTTAAAGACTGCATAAACTAAATTGTGATAGGTTAATGATTCAGACACCGGAACCGATTCTGAACTTTAATATTCACTATTGTTATTTGTTATTATTATATCAATAAGGCTTGACATATTTCTATTTGTATTTATCCTAGTAGGGTCCTTAATATGTTGATTAAATTGAAAGGGACAAGCAAATTTAAAAGTTATGTTATCACCTAGAAAATCTATATTTATATCTCCTACAAACACCACTGAGTCAAAGAACAATACTGTTTGCCCAAAAACATCTTCCAAAGCATCAAGAAAGGTATTCACATCATAAGACGGAGGCCTATATAGGCTAGTTATTAATGTTTTTTTTTTGTTTATTACAAGAGAAACGCTAATATATTCAAAGCCGGTAGGCATGTTATCAAAAAGATCCTAGAGAACTGTATAGACTTTTTAATAAAAAAAACCTACTCAGCCACCTCTTCCATCCCTGTCTTATCCTATAAGTGGGTATAGACCCAGGAACGCAAAAAATTGAGCTGTCATGGCTTGAGGTTAACTAGGTTTCGGACAAACCGAGAATATCTGTATAATTAGTGAGTTAGTAGAGCCAGTATTCAAAGAGCGTACATTCAAATGTGCAAGGGTAAAACCGCCTGCTTGAGCTTTATTATGTCTGGGGACCACTCCTACATGTCGGTAATTACCGCCACCTTCCATTGTATATCAAAAGACATCTTTCATGACCCTGAGGCGGGCGCAGTTCCACATGATTTCATTATACTAACGACCTACGCCGGTAATGACTTTTTCTATAATAAAGTAGAAAACAAGTGTAAGTAAGAGAATTATTAAATACTTATATTAAAAAGAAATATTTGATGTATTCACCTAACACAAAAATAATACACTTGGTATACAAAAAAAAAGTTTTATACTTAGGCCCTTCGTCCACAAAGCGACTGGTTTCTGACGAAACTGTTTAAATACAAGTAGTAGTAACAAAACAGTTAGATACTCCGTTCTCGTACACGTAGCGACGCGAAAGTAATAAGAAAAATATTAGTATACTACCGATATTTTATTGCAACGTTCCTGTTTACTTTTTTGACTATTTTTAATTATATTGTGATAAATTATATATGGATAATCTGGATGATGACTATTTCGTACTATTACAATCGGAGATATAGACGCAGAAGAAGGCGACAGAAACATAAATTGTAGAGTATTTGTGGGCGCCTCAGAAACTAAATGACGGAAGTTTTTCCACTTCCTGGACAAATTTTACGTACGAAATTTGTTCATTCATCTTTTTTATTAAAAACAATCAACGGAAACTAAAACAAAAAATCATGGCGATCGACAGTGCCAATCTCTTGGTAACTAATCACTTACAAGTACGCTACCGATTCGGGACTGGGACGTCCGTGTACGAGATATGATTTGAATCAACACGCAGGGACGCGCAACAAACTGGCAAGTGATGAAAGTATTTAATCAGTTAGAAACCAGTTGCTCCGTGGACGAGGGCCTTAGAGTACTATGTGCCGTTCCATACAGTTACACATGATTTTTATAGTTTTATCAAATATTAAATAAAATTTTATATATAAATCAGCTATGTAAAAAGATTCTAGCAAACTTAAATACATAGATATCCGAGAATATTACAGACGTATATATATATATATATATATATATATATATATATATATATATATATGTGTTTTCATTCTTGGTGTACATCCGTTCACTACTGTCGTTCTGAAAAGAACAGTTTTGCTGACGTTTCGCCAAAATCACATTTGGCATTTTCGAAGCTTTCTTTCTCGCGTCCGAATAGAGACTCTATTCGAAACGTCAGCAAAACTGTTCTTTTCAGAACGACAGTAGTGAACGGATGTACACCCAGAATGAAAACACATTGTATTTTTCCATCCGTGAAGGAGTAAAAATCAACATATATATATATATATATATATATATATATATAGTAGAGCCAGTATTCAAAGAGCGTACATTCAAAACCGCCTGCTTGAGCTTTATTATGTCTGGGGACCACTCCTACATGTCGGTAATTACCGCCACCTTCCATTGTATATCAAAAGACATCTTTCATGACCCTGAGCGCGCGCATTTCCACATGATTTCATTATACTAACGACCTATGCCGGTAATGACTTTTTCTATAATAAAGTAGAAAACAAGTATAAGTAAGAGAATTATCAAATACTTATATTAAAAAGAAATATTTGATATATATATATATATATATATATATATATATATATATATATATATATATAATAAATAACCCATTAGCAAATTTTTACTACATAGTAGATTCTTAAATCAAAAATCTAGAGAAAAACGTTTCAAAAAATATAATCCGAAGATGGTTTTATATATCAGATCATTTAAATATGCACAGACATAAGAATGCAATAGAAATATTCTATGATTTCATTTAAATGTTGACCAAAACCAAAAATAATTAGGTACATACCTTTAAAAGTTTATAATATGGTCAAGCGGACTCATTCTTACTTGGGGGATGCATATTTGAATGTGTCTCTACCGGCACCCTTGCACCCTCACTAAACACATACACTTTTCCGCCGTTTGTTGTTAGCCCGTGCACTTTTATATATCTTTAAATTTTCGACCGTAAGCATTTCTGTAAAGAGAATTGGTTTACCTTCTAGTTTGCTCTTGTTATAAAAGACCCGATCACGCATCCAGCGATGACAAAAACAGATTACAATCGGTCTCGGTTTCTGGGCGTTAGGTTTTAATTTTTCCAATCGATAACCAACGTTTTTTGTTAAATGGATACCGATATCGTTTGTTATTATTTTTACAACGGTTTCGTAGGGGTCGATGTCTCGGTTTTCCATGATACCGTGAATCAATATATTATTGTTATTGTTGGTGGTACTATTCGTCGGTACTGCAGATTTCTGTATGTCACTCTTCAGCTGGTCGATGTCTTTCCTTAATGCATCCAAACTGCCAAGAACCAACCTTTCAAAGTCTTGGAACCTTTTTGATATATTATCATAACTTGTTGCATCGGCTACTGTATCAGAGAAATTGGTTTTTCTTACCTACTTACCCAATTCTTTTTAAGACAGTCAAAATCCGAAGCGAATTTTGCCGCCATTTGCTCCATGCGATCATTTAATTTTTGCAGATCCTGAGATTGGAAGGTATTTCCACCATAAAACTTTTTACAGTGTTTTAAAAATTTTCGTTATGCTTTCTACTAGTGAAAATCACAAAACTGCAGAACCGGCGCAACAACTGTGTAGACTACAGTAGCGCCATCACCACATCTAGTACTCTGAAGTACCTCCTAAATGCCCCTGCGTGAGCTCCATAGTCAATTCGACTCTAAGCAGGGTTTAAAAATGTTTGTTTTACATTTTATTCCTTTAAAAGTTTTTTGTTGCAAAAATGGCACTTACTACTCAAATTTAATTCAAATAGGTTCTGGGGAAAATAAAATGGACATAAGGAGGGAAGGTAATAACTAAAAATCCCAAAAATTGAGTGAAGTAGTTTTTTTTCGATTTATTCAATTATTTTATCAAAGGTATTGTTAAAATTATCTATAATATTCTCAAATATGTTACCAAGTGGTTTTCGTAGTAGTCAAATATGAAGTTTAATCATTCGCCTTCAAAGATATAAAGAAAAAGCTCAGTTTACCTCAATCACATGTAAAATATAATGAAAAAATGATGATATTTAAAAAATTATTATTTTGCAAAAACTCAAACACTAAGTGTTTGGTACCTTCGGAAAAGTAATTTTATTTCCAATCGACTAAGAAAAAATCATATAGGGGTGCCCCATTGAAAAAAACACAACTTTATGTCATATCTCAAAACTTGAATAGATTGAAAAAAAGTAAGAACGTCACTGAATTCTACCTAAAAACTCCATTCCATTCATTTGTAAATTAAACTCGTAAATATGTAATGGGTTTTCATGTAGTTTTGTCAGATCCCCCTAAAAGTATCGAACATGCACCACCCTGACAAGGATTTTATTATTATTATTTATAAAAAGAAACTACAGCAATTATAGTTACACCCTCTAACTTTAGACAAATAAAAGTTAACATCCAATCCGCTTATGTTTCGTCTTATCCCAAGAACTATCCGTCCCTAAAATCGACTGCCCCTAAGGGATTTTTTTATGGCAGTTCGCATAAACGAGATCCATTTTCAGCCCTATTTTCTCTTTACATTCTATTGGTATTAATGGCAGTTTGCGAGGGTTTCTCACTTCTAGATGGAATTATCTACGTAAAATATGGGACACGACTATTATATTGCGACCCTGGACATATATAGCGAACAAGTTAATGTGGGCGAGTACATGAGTTGTTAGATAGTGGCCTGTCCAGCCAGCCAAGATTTAAGTTTTAATGTATTTGGTTGTTTTATCTCTATATATTATATTAAAGCATATTTTAATATTTTATTTCCCTCGTAAAAGGGAAGTATTGTATTCGTCAAAAAATCGTCCTTTGAGAATTTTTCAGATCTTTACGTTTCAAGTTCGTTAGTTGCCGAAAATCATTTTTTTCTCGATTCCGTCGGTCTGTTGGTCAAAAATAAACGATCATATGGCTATGACCTGATAATATTTTTGTAGAAATTCAATATAGCGAAACAAAATGGCAACTTAGAGAAAAGTTAAAAAAAATATTACGAAAAACTATTTGTCCAATTCACCTCGAATAATTCAAGTATTATGCAGGAATCAACTGGTAAAATTTTTGTACGAATTCAAAATGGCTAAACAAAATGGTGGCTTAATAAAATATTTAAAAATTTAACTTGAAAGAAGTACTTTATAGATTGATTTCAAATTTTACGCAATAATTAATTGTGGTATAGAAATGAACTGGTAAAATTGTGGTTCGAATTCAAGATGGAGAAATAAAATGGGGCCCAAATAAAATCGTCAAAAGTTCTGTCGGTCTATCTGTCAGTTCGCGATGTAGCTAAACAACTACTTCCCCCTAGATCACCCTATGGGGATGACCTAGTAATATTTATAAATTATTACTAAAAAACTAATTATCTAATTTACCTCAAATTTTGCACAAAAATCAATTGTTAAGTAGGTAAAAAAAAGTTTAATATTGGTACGAATCCAAGATAGCAAAACGGAATGGCGGCCTAATAAAATATTTAAACGATCAGCCTGAAAAATTATTTATAAGACTAATTTCAAATTTAGTGCAAACAAGTGTGGCATAGAGGTCAAATGTAATGTAAAAAATCAACGTAAAAAATCTTCTTACTTAGTTGATTTCAGATTATATATAAAAATTAAATTGAATATTCCACTCATGTACAAATTTTCCCGTAAGGCTGGTGGTGTTTTCGAAAAATTATAGCGGAAATACCACGTCGTCTAGGAAACATGGTGTTTCCACTTACCTGGTTAGGTGTGGTTACATACTTAACCAAAAAATGAAATCTTGACAATATGAAACCTGCTTTTGGGAGACGCTAGAGTCCCTAGAAACTGATTTTTTTTAAGTATCTTTCAAACATTTTTGAAAAGTTGTCAGTATGAATAATCGCTTTGGGCGATTTCAAGAAGAGGAAATTGATGAAAATATAATTGGAAGCGAACCAAGAAACACCGTTAAATCCAAGAAGAGCATCTGGAGACAGTTTATTTCATTCTGCGATGAAGAAAACTATACGTTTGACCAAGATACTCCAGTATCCTAACTAGCAATAATTTTGAAAAGCTGGGCCTACAATATGCGAAAAATGAACGGGGAGGAATATAAAGAAGGCACGGTAAAAATTATTTGGAATGTGACGGCGAAATTATTAATGGAAAGGTATTTCAATGAATACAAAATTAAAATAAATCCCTTCGAGCAGATCGAATTCAAACCGGTCCGCAAAAAATGCCAAAAGGAGACATTTGCAAGGCATTGAAGGCAAACGCAGAGAATCGGCCGTTTTTTAACATACAATGAATTAAAAAATCTAATCGAAGCTTGTGATGAATCAACTCCAGAGGGTTTACAAAAGAAGTGTTTTTTTCTGTTGTCCTATGAATTAGCCTGGAGAGGAGGAGAAGGTGCAAGAGCCGAAACAACTTTTTTCAAAGAAGAAACTGACAACTTCGGAGGAAAAACAGGTAGAATTCAATACAACCCTGTTTTTTCTAAAACATGTCAAGGTGATGGCCGAAAACTCGCCGATTCGAAGTGGTTGGTGAGAAACGAGAGAAGTCCCAGCTTTTGCCCAGTAAGAATTTATAAAGAATTACAAGATAAAAGGAAAAGTATCTCCAACACTCGACTATTTTTGACGCCAAACCCCCATTGGAAAATTTCCGGAAAATGGTTCAAAAACAGCCCAGTAGGAGAAAACGAGATTTTAATTTGGACAAAAAAACAAGCACAGAAATCAGGCCTCAATACCACAAAAGAATTTACAAACCATTTCCTCAGAGCTACTGCCGTGTCCAAGCTGGCCAAAAGCGGAGTGTCGGAGCAAAACTTGATAAAAATTACAGGTCATTCGAATGCGAAATCCCTATCAAGTTATTTGCAAATGGATCCAGATCCCCAAAAAAAAATTATTGAAAAAATGAGGGAACCTAGAAAAAAACCACCTCAACAGCACGTGCATCCAGCCCCTGTAGCAGCATCACCCAGCACAAGTACAAGTAGTGTTCTGACGGCATCTTCTACGTCGTCGCAAAACAACAATGTCGTTAATAATTATCAGAACTGTACCTTTTATTATACAATCAATAATTCAAATTGAATATTTAGATTTATATTAAGTACTTTTCAATATTTAGACAAATAATTTTATTAGTATATTATTATTCAATTTGTGTTCAATTTGTTACAAAATTCAAATTTCTGAACTTGAAATAGGTATGTATTTAATATTCAGTTAATAAAGCTTAGTTTCCCTGTATTTGATTCGTGGAATATTCCTCCTAAGTACCATTCATGCTTAAAAATTAACCAGATAATTTTCCAATCATATGTGTTTTCTCTACAAATTTCCCTCGTCCTTCGGACTCGGAAATTATAACAAAACACGCATTTGTGAAAAATATCATTATAAAAACTACTTATTCAATTTATTTTAAATGATGCTCCAGAATCAAGTGTGACAGAGGTAGAAACTAGGAAACTGCTACGAATCCAATATGCTGGAATAAATTGGCGCCCAATAAAAATATTCTGGCGAGCAAAAAATTGACGTCACTTTAAAATTATGACGTCTGTTTGGAATTTTCAGTTTAAAGACATTTGGAACTTGTAAACCATTGTACTGTATGAAGAGCTTAATTAAAAATTCAATATTGAATCGCAAGCATATTTGTGTTGATTTTTCGGTTTATTCTAAAATGAAAACAAAGTTACATTTTAAACGAGCTGGTGTATGCCTTCGGATACGTCGGCCCAAATTATACCTGATATTTTCGATGGGTTTTATGTCCGGACTGAGGTTTGGCCAATCGAACCGCCTAATTCCCACTTCGTCAAGATATTCGCTGATAATTCTGGCTTCTTGAGCCTAGCGTTATGATGCATGAAATTGCCGGGCTCATCCATAGTGATCATGAATGACATAACACGATCGAACCTCTGTAATGTACCTGTGAGGTGTCAGGGAGCCATGCATGGAGACCAACTCTGTCCGTGTTTGTGAAGAGATTCCCGCCCAAACCATAACCGACTTACCTCCAAATGATAGACGCTCGTCACTATAAACTAGAGCGAATCTTTCTCCGGCTCTTCTTCATACTCTTCGACATCCGCCTGATCCACTGAGGCAAAAATGCGACTCATCAGAAAACAATACTCTGCTCCAGTTTTCATCATTCCATGCCACGTGAATTCGGGCATTAGCCAATCTTGCAATTCCATGCTGGTGTTGCAATGGTAGACCTTTAGCCAACCTTCTGCAAAATAATCCAACAGCACGAAGCCCTCTCCTAATGCTCCATTCACTGATATTTACATCTATTACTGCTTGAAGTTGATTTCGTAGCAAAACCACAGAAGCTGTTCTATCCCGCAAATTTACGGACTCCAAATAACGGATATCGCTGTGGATGGTGAATCCTCTTCGCCCAGATCCAGGTATTCTGGTTATTGCGCTACTCTCTTTATATCGTTGGTACATCTTTTGAACAGAACAACGGTTTTTGCCAACAATCTTTGTCGTTTCACGTTTTCCTCGACCATTTTGTGTCAGTGCTACAATTCTTGCCACAACATTAGTATCTAAAGGCATTACAACCTTTAAACAAACACTACAAATACTACACTATGTGATCGATAGGTTTAACAAAAACTAAGAATATCACAGTATGTGATCGATAAGTTTTATAGAGAGAAATCAACAATCAATGAAACCAATAAACTGAAATGTGAATTCTTAGCTAGAGCGACTACACGTTATTTCAGAAAGAGATTGACAATACTTCACAGATAAGTGTGACTGATAACATTTATCGGAAAACAAAGTATTAAGCGCCTACTTTGATTCACAGTTTGCAAACATAAGTTTAAAACCGAAAATTCTAAATAGACGTCATAATTTCAAAGTGACCTCTCTTACCATCTCATAATACCTCTTCCGGAATTTTGAAAAGTCATTTAAATAAAGTAGGTAATAAAGTCTGCAGGTAAAAATATAACTAATTCTACGAAATTAAAAAAAAAGTTTTCATATTTTTAGTCCTAATGTGACCCTTGTAAGAATCCTAAAAAAATATGAAAATATTATTTAAATAACTACATAGCATACAGTAATTATGTTTGCCTCTCTAACTATAATAGTAACTTTCATTAAAACTAGTATATAGTTATTAAATATTAATACGTTCTACATATACATAAATTATTCTTCTGAATGTAAATGTTGGAGCGTCAATGCCACGTTGCATATATCGATATCCTTTAAACCTGCGCACTATGGGTGTGACATTTTGCGTCTATCTATATTTTTGTATGTTTAAAAATAATTTTATGAAGTTTTACACGCATCATCTTGGATATATTGCCTGAAGAAATAACGTTTCCTAATTGTAATTATATTGTTTTAATATTCGAATATTTATAATAGTTAAAATGTTACAATTTGGGAGAAAAACATGGCTTACTGTAATATTAAGTATAATATAAAATGAAACTAACTTCTGTAAAATAATTATGCCACTTCTTTTTTAAAAATTCAAAATGTATTTAAAGGTACAGAAGGAAATTTAGTCAACATTTAGAAATTCCAAATGACGGCGCCCACAAGGCGAGCATTTTTTTCTTTGTGCAAGTTTACTTTAAAATCGGTTTCGGTGAGTGGAAATTTTTTTTCAACTTTTAACACCTTAAAATAGCGACGTCAACTTGCCGGACTATAAATATAATATTAAAAAATATAAATCCATAAAGTTAATTAAAAGATAAAATTTGAACATTTGAATGGGCTCTAGTTACAATTCTGGTCACATACACTAATAGGCCTCCTGTATGTTTCACTTCCTGACACTTTTAACTTTTGCTTACTTTATGAAAGCGTGCTTTTTTAATTTTTAAATATTTTAATTTTACCTTAATATGACAACGTAAGTTTGTTTTTGACATAACATTATATTTCTTAAGTTATCTCAATTATTTGTTGATACGGCTTGGGAAAAAGCCGTTTTTTTATTGTGTATTTTTATTCCCTAAAAAAACTAAAAAAAAAATTAAAAATATATCTTTAGTTTAATTATATATAAAATTACAAATAGTACAAAACAAGCAACAAAATATATTCTTAATAATTATTAACCTATTAAGACATTAGGAGTACAAAACCCTACTAAAATAAAAAAATATTATGTAAAAAGGAGGCAAAATAAACTTATTAATACTAGTAAACTTCGTTTTTAGACTACCAACAATCCAAACTTTTCTTCATATTAAAAAATCAGTTGATCGTCGTCGTTATGTCGTGTTTAGATTGAGTACATTATGTACCATTTTGAACATTTCATTAAAATATATATTTAGTAATAATGAACATTATACTTTTTCAAATTTAAATTAAATTAAAGTTTTTTTTTAAAACCTTATTGTTGATTGGTTTTTTTTTTCAAACAAAAGAAACTTTTAACATAACTCAGTATAATTATGAAAGTATGAAATGAATACAGAAGTATTCATTTTCATATATATCAATTTTCCAAAATTCAAACCTTAACCCACTCTGAAGCAAATCGGAGGGTTTTTTTCGTTTCATTAAGGTATAAATAAGTTGTAACATAGATTAAAAAATATTCATGGGAGGCGAATTGCTTCTTTGTCCCACAGTGCGGCGCTGGTGAAATATTAATTAGCAGGCATGACCTTGTGATGACTTCAGGTGAAGCAAACTTTTATTTTATTTTATTAAATAGAGTTTTTTCTGATATCTTCGATTAAATTAATATCTTATTTTTTAATGTCACAAAATTATTGAAAATACATGAATGCCAAATGTAGAATATAAACTTTTTCATAATTTTATAGGATATGATTCACACTTATTGTGTTTCTCATACACAGGAGTTTTAAAATTGTTGCTACCTACACTAAATGTTTCAAATAATTTTACTCTACGGATTATTCCCTTTTAAAATATTCACTATATACGGAAAACATTTAATATATAAATTGATTCTTTATTGTAATTTTGAGAAGATACTTGAATTATATGAACATTTTATATTTTTATTTCTTGCCGATAAAAAATTGATCTGCAATAAGTTTATTAAAGCACAAATTATATTTGCTTGCTAATAAGCTTTTGTTTCCTATTACTGTTATAATACATACGTTATAATATATCGGTTTTTCACGGATACTATGTGTTGCAATGACTCATCACCAATAAATTTTAATTCTGTAACACTTTGTATGTTAACCTTTTAAAAATATTTATTCTTAGACAGTCAAATGTTAAATGTCCCAAACATGTATTATTTTCTATTTCAAGACTTGTTGAATTCGCAGTTTGGATTTGTAGTTGGGATTATTCGTAAATAATTTATAAACATAATGTTCTGTATTATGCTAATTTATTATTAACCCCAATTATGTAAAAAGCCAATAAAACGTCATTAAAAATGATAAGAATTATTATTTTCGAAATTTTTGTCAAAAAAAGTGACAGAACATTGCGAATAATAAGTCATTCTAGCTACACTTAGGACCCCAGAGAAAACGGTATTTTTAGAAGCATATGGTTGATTTTTTTATCAGTTAGAAACTTATTTAAATTAGTCATATTACCATTTGTCACAGTAGCAAGATATGGAATCTTAAAAACTTAAATTTTTGTGTATAATACGTCGCACGAAGGCGAGGCATTCGCTTTTTTTCCTTTTGATGAATCTGGACTTAAAACATAAAAACCGGGAATAAGTAGATTTTTCTGAACAATCCGTATATATTACAAAATGCATTTACGAAATGAAAACATTGATTTGCGAAAATGTACCTCCCATTATTTTTAAAGGTATGTCATGGTTGAGCCTTTAGGAACAATTTTTACGGATTCGGTTGTTCTAAATTTTGGTTTTACCGAAAACTATCGAAGAAACAAAATATCTATATTTAATATGTGTAGGATACTTCTATAAAAATCTTACTTGCAATCAGAGACCAGAAGAATATAATCCTGGTAATTTATTTTATTGTTAGAAAGAAATGGCTATTTCAATAGCCTAGATAAGAGCTAAAAAACTGTAAATTATTGGTTACTAGTTACTACACTTTCTCAGCGATGATTTAGATGTCACAGTAAAAGTCAGAAGTGCCAAAATATGTATCTATTGTACTAAATTTGTAATCCAATCAAACGCATTGCCTTTCATACCAATTAATCTAAATTTACAATAATTGGTGACAATTAAATTAGTAATGATAAATATAATATGTTTCCTTTAACAAATTTTGATTATTTACGGTTACCTACGTAAAAATAAAAATATGTATGAAGTAACTAGTATGTAAAAATTTAAAAATGTTTACGTCAGAACTTGTTTGTCAGATATGAGAAGTTGCCGGATAATGGCTGAGAGGATTCTTGTTTGGCAAAATTCTATTTGTAATCAGGAAATCTTTCAACACGTTGACCAGTTATAGGTATCACCACTTCTTGAAGTTTTGGGAATTTTCTGTCTTATCAGTCAACTAGACGAGACCATGTAACATCAACAACTATCTACCTTCAGGTAGTGTGGCTATCACCAATTGATCATGAAGGAAGTACTACCAAAGTAATTTATTCCACGTTCCAATTGACCCGTGGGACGAGTAAAAATCAACGTGTTTTACTCCTGCATTTTCTTCTATGAGTGATGTACCTTTTGCACAAATTCAGCTATAAACGAGGAGAAATTACTTTAGCAAAAATGTTTTCGAAATATTGTTTTTTCAATTCTAATTCTGACAGTACATGTTTACTTAGTAGCAAATAACAAAATAAAAAACTGACTAGATTAATAGATATTTCTTTTTGCACAGGTTACACCATCTGTGCAAACTTTTGCACACTTATTACGGATAACTGGGAGTACATACTGATTAGGAGAAGTGTTATTAAAATTTGGCTGCCATGAAAATCACACTGGAACCGTATTCTGAATAACTTAATAAAAAATAATTATTTTCATAGGTGTGGAAGGAGAATTTCCCACACAATATGTATTTTTTTAACAATGACGGCTTCTATTTTTTTGCTTTTTTAGTTTTTGAAATATTTGTTTTTAGAAGGCACATTTATAAAAAACTTTCAAGTGTTTTTTTCTATTATTTTTAAATAAATTGAAAACAACGTCTGATTAACTATCCAAAAAGTCTAAGCCCAATTGTTTTTAATGCCAGAAAATTATTGGGAATATATGAGCGACAACATTTAAAATATAAACTTGCTCATAACTTTATAAGCTATGACTGGCACTTTCCTTATTCCCTTTCATATACTTGTGAGTTTTACGAGTTACTTTTGGAAAGTTATTTTAATTAAAATTGTTACTATCTGCACTAAATGTTACCAAGAAATCTGTGCGTAAGCTCTTTTTATCCCTTCTTGGGGTAAACTTTTCGATCTTAAGTATAACTCTATAATGAGTTTCCTTCTTATTTTTAGTTAAAGTTTTCAAATGTTAGAGGTCGTGCGTTTTCTGATAGCGAACGAATAACAACTAAACTAGAAAAATGGGTTAAAAAACCTAAAGGTAGTAGACTGATATGTTTATTAATAAGTAATTAATATTACATCCCGTTTCGTTACTCAGTGAGTAATTTGTACTATTTAATTGCTTCAATTTTCTACCATTTCATTCTAGCATTGTGTAGTTTGGTCTATGAAGATCAGTGAGTAATTTGTACTATTTAATTGCTTCAATTTTCTACCATTTCGTTCTAGTATTGTCTAGTTTGGTCTATGAAGCTCCTAATAAATCTCAGTCACCGTATTATGTTTGTCTCAGTTCCTTTTAGTAGCCGTCAGAACTCGTTGTCATTTGTTGATAATACTACTAACTGTGTTTCAATTTTCAGACAAGTTCTATTCGCTGCTGCTGCTGCAAGCAAGGCGACGCAATGTGACATGAAACATGAAAATAATTAGTTCATTTTATCTCTTGATATTATTAATTATTTAATACTACAATTCCTTAGCGTTTAATTAAATGCTGCTAGAAAATAAATAGATGAAAAGCGCTTATTGCGTTGGTGGAGTTCCACAGCTTTTTAGCTGTAAATTTTGCCTTCTATTCACAATGTTATTACTATCATAATTATTATTATTTATAAAAATATGATTTACTGGTACATTCGAATATTTTGAGAAGCATTCTACATCAGGAAAGCCTAAAGGGAACTCAAGTCAAAATGATTATGGGATATTTATACAGCGTGTAACAAAAAGTAAGGAAACGGCGAAATATCTCAGGTACCGCTTACTTGAATTTGATGAAAATGTGTACACTTAGGTACAAAATTATGCCGGATCCAAAGGCAAGTTCCGCATTGCCGCCAAGTTTACCGGTTTTCTGTTATAAAAGAAAAATGAATTTTTTTGTATGGAACACTCTATATTATACTATTTTTTTAAAATCTGCGTAAAATTCTCAGTACTTTTTAATAAGATCACTTATATGAAAGTCCACAGTTTTTGCGAAAATAAAGGTCTAATAGCCTAATGTATCAGATTTGATTAAAATACCTGTATACAAAAGGTTACCTGATATCTTTAACAATGTCAGTTTTGCTGATTTACAAAAATGGGTCGTTTAACTGAAACATTGAAGAATTGAAATTTTAATTATATTGTGTTATGAGGATAGAATGCAAAACCTGTAAGGTGTTTGTAACATTTTTAATGATAAATATCCTAAGAAAAATCCAATAACTAGATCTACCGTAAAGTAACAAAAATTTCGTGAAGCTGGAACGGTAGGAGATGCTGTAATTCTTTATCTTGCTACCAAAACACTAACAAGAGAAAAGAGCGTCTCAAATTTAAAAGTATGTTGTAAAAAACAGCGGAAACCGTACAATACGTAATAGAAGAATAAACCCGTGTAAGGTGTTTAAAATGTTATCCATTTACTTCCTGACAGTAGATCAAATAATATGGGAAATTATTTAATACATTAAAAGAATGCCAGCTTCTCCATTCCTCTACATTCAATTCCTATTCGCTCTTGTAGTTTTATACACCACATGTTTAAGGTGTCTTCACAAAAAGTACTCGACGGGCATCAAGACCGAGGTGCACACTCTATTGTACCCCTACGTCCAATCCATTTTCCAGAAAAAAAAACATTGTCTAAATATTCCCGAACATTCCGGGCAAAATGCGGGGGAAGCACCATCTTGCTAAACCCATATTTCATTATTTGGTGCACCATTACTTAAAAAAATCAATTTTAAATACTTAATACTTCTATAAAGAGGAAACCGATTATTTTTGGACCCTTTATACCATACCAAACATTTACCTTTTGGGGAAATCTCGACAAACATGCCTGTTATTGTTTCCACTCAAAAAAAAAATTTTTATTAGAAAAAATAATTTGATTGGTATATATTGGTACTGCAACATTACATCATGATTTCACAACATTCCGAACGCCTATGGTGATCATCCTCAGAGACTTCTTGAATCAATGTTATTTTGTATAGATGAAACTTTTCGGTTTTCAGAAGTGGATCTACGGCCATGCGTGAGACGTCAATTTTCTCTTTCTATCTGTTGCTTTTAGGTCCGCCAGAATGTACAGTATCTTTTAACTTTCCAGTTTCACGAATTTTTTGTTAATTTTACTTACGGTATATTTAGTTATTGGATTTCTGTTAGGATATTTGTCATTAAAAATTTTACAACTTGCAGGTGTCGTATTCTATCCCCATAACCCAGTATAATTAAAATTTCAGTTCTTTGGATTTCAGTTAAACGATCCATTTTTGTAAATCAACAAAACTTACATTGTCAAACATATATTGCTCAGGTATTTTAATAAAGGTAATAGGTTAAAATGTGGATATTAGACTCTTATTTGTGCAAAAACTGTTGACTTTCACTGAATATTTTTTCATTTTTCGTACAATTGCGAATTGCCAAACTTTTAATACAATATAAACTTTATATTTTAATAACTAGTATTTATTAGGTTCCCCTAAAAAAAGTATATATGTGTGATATGTCTATGATATTATTAGGGCATCTAATTTTTCCGGAAAAATTCATCAAACACTGGAACCTGTGGTGACAGATAGATCAGAATATAAAAGTTCTAACGACAACCAAAAGTGGCTAGATTTAGAAATTAAAAATCTGTATAGCAAACGAAGTATGCTTGAAATTGAAGCATACAGATTATTTAAAAAACTCACTTATAAGCTTAGTAATTTAGAATTTGAACAATGGTTAGATTTCCAAAGAAAAATGTTCGTAGTTATCGATGCCAAATTTTTGACGAAAATGTGTTCACAAAAACAAATTTCGAGAAAGTCGAGAACATTGTAGAAAACTATTATAACGAATATCGAAAGTTCCGTTCAATACTTGCCAGAGTCAACTAAGGGATTCATTAGAGAGGCTTGCAGAAATTAAATCTCAAAAAACGTTGTTAACAAGTCAAAATATGTTTCTCGTAAAAATACTGAAGTTATCCAGGGACTGAAGAAAAAAGATTGTTTTTATTTAAAAGCTGACAAAGGAAATAAGGTTGTTATACTAGACAAAACAGATTATTTTGAAAGAGTAGACAATTTGATTCAAACTAGTCCTTACGATTTAATTGAGAAGAACCCGTTATCAAAAATGATAACAGAAGTAAAAAGTACCTTAAAACAGTGTAAAAACCTTATGTCCCATAAATTAAAATTCAAACTAACACATAGTAACCCACAGTTATCTAAATTATATTGCCTTCCCAAAATCTATAAACCTGGGAACCTGTTTCAGCTGTTGGATCACCAACGTACAATATTTCAAAATGGTTAGTTGAAACATTCAGCAAATTAAATATCTCATATGGTAACTTTGAGGTTACTAACTCGTTAGAATTCTTAGATAAAATTAAGAATACTCACTTAAAAGAAGGTGAATTTTTAATATCTTTGATGTAAGCTCATTGTTTCCTTGTACCGATACCACTAGATTTAGAGTACCTAAAGGAACTACTTGAATTCAATAATTTGAAGAAAGAAATTATTGATGAATATTTGCTTCTCACAAAATTATGTATGAATCAAAATTTTTTTTCAGTTCTACAATAAATATTATAAACAACTTGAGGGAACTGTGATGGGCAATTGCTTACCTTCGTTCTTTGCAAATTTGTTTATGGGTAAATTAGAAACCGAATTAAAAAAAAATTCAAGCATTTCCCAAGGGTGTGGTATAGATACGTAGACGATATATTTGCTATTTTTGATACTAAAATAAAAAAATTGGACACTTTCTTAGGAACATTAAACAATAAATATCCTTCCATTAATTTTACGTACGAAAAGAAGAACAATGGGCAATTACCTTTTCTCGACACGTTAGTTATTAGAAATAACGATAAATTAGAATTTGATATTTATAGGAAATTTACTAATACTGATGGGTATATAACATCCGACTTATTTCATTGCCGTCAACACAAAATGGCTGCATTTCATTTCTTAACTCACAGGTTAGTCAATTTTCGATTAAGTAAAGAACGTTTTATCAATGAAATGAATCGGATTAAAAATATAACTAATAGTAATGGATATAATGATAATTTTGTACATAAATTAGTAAATAGACATAAGGATAAGAAAATGTTAAAAGATTCCACTACTCTTCATGCACCTGAGGCTCCCAATAAGTTTATAGTAATCCCATATGATCCCAGATATACGAGAGGTCTAGAAAAAGTATTTAAAAACGTCGGTTTAAAGTAGCCTATAAAACGGCGAACAGTTTGAAAAATCTTCTTGGAAACCCTAAAGACAAAGTCGACTTGAAGGAGAACAGTGTAGTGGCATCTATGAAATTAGCGGTAATGAACATTCGTTTTAAAGAGCACATGGCACATTTAAGATACGGAAGAACAGAAAAATCAAGCGTTGCCCAACATGCTTTGGAAAACAACCACCAAATGGGAATAAATAATCTTAAGTTAATTAAAAATGTATCTAATAATAGATTATTGGATGCATTTGAGAGTATAGAAATAGTCAAATGTAGTAAGAAAGCACTAAATAAAGACAGAGGGCTTATTTCCTATAGTCCCCTCTATTACTTACTTGACAACGGTGCAGTCGGGTGCAACACCGTGACCACATTTACCTATAAATAGTCTCGGTTAGGATAAGTTACTTTAATTTATATCATCTACTGATGATGCTAACAGAACGTAACAAGTTGTGGTGTAGTGTGGTTAGAACTCTTGTATTTTGATATAAAATAATTACTTCATACACTTTTACTTACCTTGTCGAACTTAAATGATATTTTTTCGTTTTTTTTTTGGATAACTGCTAAAACCACGAAAACAATTATATCAGGCAATTTTTCCACTTGAAAAATAATCCTTTTAAAAAGTAAATTAATGTCTTACAGCAGTAACAAGATATGTTTTAGTTCAATTTGAGATTTATCAAAAGATCGAAGTTTTGATTAAATGTGTAAAAACAAATTCCTATGAAACTCTGTGTTGCAATTTGAGTCGATATATTTTTAAGCAAAAATATTTACATAATTTTTTATGTAATACATAAATATATTATTTAATCGATTACTCCATATACCTATGCTCAAACCATCAATTAACAGCAAAATCGATCTAAAAAATATTTTGCAAAAAGGGCCATCTTCAGCTAATGAAAGATATGTTATTTTATATTTCTATCTTAAACCAATTTTTACAAATAGCTATTATTGTTGTTTTAACTTCTCCTAAATCTCAGAATATTAGGACCTTTTTGTTTTATGGTTAGCATGCTCATAAACCATTACGTGATAATATAAATCATCATTATACATGCCAAATTCTGCTTAACATTGATATTTTTATAATGTTTAATGTATCGAAAGACTGATAAAACTGTTATTTATATTCTCAATATTATCCTTGCTTTGCAATTACATATTTTTGCGGAATTGTTGTCGCGGTTAGCACTGATCGGTTGTCCTTTTTAGCTCCATTTCTCTCCGGATTTTATTACTATTAATGGTATGTCGTGAGGGTTTCCAGGCTCCAGTCGGATTATCGCTGTGAAATATAGAACATAACTATTATATAGTCGTAACCTAGTGCCCTTTAGAGTTAATTTGCGTTTAGAACTGAATAGCAATGTTAACAGTCATGTATGTTAGGTAATAATGTTCTTACCCAATATGTCGATATGTACTTAGGGCCTCTGTATGTACATATTTGGTTTATCAGGTACATGTTCATTTTGGAGCAATAATCCCTTTATGTTTGACCAGCAAGAAAGCACACATATAAATTGACGAACCATATTGTTAATGAAAAATTCTTTGTCATTTTAAAGGACCAATACCTTAAATAAAATAAATAAATAAATAAAAATGTCTTTTATTAGAAAAAAAAAGAACGTAACAAATACATAAAGTTGGGAAAAAAAGTTTTTTTTTCAGTTAAACCCCGGCGCAGTCTAGCCAGAAAAGGTTACTCCATAGAATCGCAGCTCACTGAAGGTTTCAAGAAATTGTATTTTATAAAATATTATATTTAAATATGTGGCAAGTAACCTCGAAAAATAAATTTAAATTTTTAAATTAACTTAACATGCGTAACAAAAAAAATATACAGGAGTATCACTCATGAAGATAGTCAATATTTTAATCTGAAGACTGAATATTCAACAGGTGACTTTTCTAATATTTTTTAAATAAGGATGCACTGAGACCAATAGACTCCCTTGGCAAAGAGTTAAAACGTTTGACAGCATTATATGTAAACGATCTCTGACACATGGCACTACGATGATGAGGCAGAGTTAGTCTATTCGTTACTCTACGAATATCGATAGTGTAAACATTTGAACGTAAAATTAATTTCGATTTCAACGTAATTGGGGAATTTTGATTAACAAAAATATTCCTTAAAAAATTTGCAAAATGCAAATCTCTTCTATATTTCATATTAAGCCAGTTAAGTTCTTTAAAAGTAAATGATATATGATCATATTTTCTTAAACCATAAATAAACTTACAACATGTATTTTGAGTTTTTTGAATACTCCCCTTATCTAAATTGTCTAAATAAGGCCCGTATATATAATCACAATAGTTAAAGTTTGACAATACAAGGGACTCACAAAGTATTTTTCTTAATCGAATATCTAATATATGTCTGTGACTATAAAATAGTTATAAATATTACTATTCCTTATTTTTTTTTCTTTGCAGGTATGTTGTCGTCCTCGATTCTCTCATTTTTATGTTCAGCGTATACAGAATTGTTTAAGGTAAAAAATATTAATTATTTTAATCTATAAACAGTTACAAGTGAGAGCACTAAGACAGCTATGACGAAGTTAGATGTATTTCAAAATATGTTTGTAATTATTGTGAATATTCATCGAAAAAGACTTTGGAGTCTAGATTTAATAGTTTAAAGGAACTAACAAATTTACCTTACACGCGCTCAAACGGATGATTGGTTACGAATAGTTCTACAAGTGTTATTGAGGTTTTCAACATTTATTTTTATGTAAAAAATTCTGTTTTCTGATATTCGAAAGCAAAAAGCACCAGTTATTAAAACCCTAGAAAGTTTAATTGGTTTAACTCAGAATTTCTATGGAATTCATTCGGCTTCCTATTTACTTCCCTTCGCAGAGGAAAGAACTTTAATCATGAAAATTCGCGTAGGACGTAAATGCCTTGTTTTCGCAAATTATTAAAACTAGGAGACACATAGGTATTAATTATCAGTCGAAAACCAATACAAATTCAACTGCTTGGGCCTCCTTTTTGTAAGCAGTTAGACTAATATTTGTATGGGTTTCCGACTGATATTTTGTGTGAATCTATATTATAAATTATTATTTATTATTAAAATATTTGGGTATAGGTTGTCAAGGAAAATCTTCGCTATTTCTACCTGAATAGGTAGGTTTTGTATATCAGTCGACCTTAATTATGATGTTTCCAATTCTTATTAATTTTGTAACTAGTAAATGGACACAACGATTTATATCTTCTTCTGTAAATGAACTGAATGTTGTTACTCTAGTTTTTAAGGTTCGTTAATATACTCTTCAACGCTGTTGGACGGTACAGAAGTGATAATGTCATCCCTACTTTAGTTTTAATATGCATTCGTTGAGTAAGTCATCCATTATACAAGGTGTTTTTTAATTCATAGCTAAAAGTGAAGGACGTAATTTTTTACCTTATTTTAGGACTAAAAGTATATATAAATGTGTCTGAAAGGCCTTTGTCTTTGAGATAAGGAGTGTCAAAATTTTATTTCTTTTTTAGTTTTTTTCAATGGACGTTGTATATTTCTAGCAAAAAGCATTTTAATTTGATACACAATGAGTTTTAAAAAATACCTACGATATAAGTATCAAAATTGAATCATTTATCTTTAGCAATGTACGAGATCTATAAAATAAAATTAAAATTTGTGTTTCAAAAACGAGGGAATTGCAAACACATGTTTATATAGACCTTTAGCCCCAAATTAAGACAAAAAATACGTCATTTTTTAGCCATCAATTAAAAAACACCCTGTATATTGTTAGGGGTCGTTTTTATTATTTTGTAATAACTTTTTGTTGTATTCGAAATAAGTAGATATTTTTAAATAAAAACGGTATTCTTGTTCGAAATAGATAATCTAATATAAAAGTTCTAAATGTTTCATTTAAGGGCAACCACTCAGTACTTTTTTGGTCTTAATTTGTTTCCTCTCCTGAAAAGTTTCCCTCAATACAAATGTTCCCCTTTTACACTCAAAGTAACCACTGTTCTGCTACTTTACCTAAAAAATATACGAAACTCAGTTTCCTCCTTTCCTCTGTTTTGTATTTTATACTCAGCAGTCACATATTTCGCCCCTACACATTTAAGAATGAGGACACTCATTTCAAGCCATAGGGTTCTGTTTGGGCGACTATATATATTAAATATACAAGTAGCTGGACCACGGATGATAGGATTATATGATGGGCTTAGATTACATACTTATACAACACAATAAAAGTATTTTATAACCGGTTACCATTCAATGCGAGTGTAATCAACCCTTGAGCATTAATTGTTAAAGTGGTCTGTTTGACAATTTGCTGTAAAAGATAGCCCGCTGATTTTTTAAGCAACTAAACATCCAGTAAATCATAGTACTGTCGCGTGAACAGAAGAGGTTGTCAGCCAATTGCATCTTATTCAACATTGATCTCAGATTTGCAAATATTGATCTGACAAGAGTTATATAATTACTTCGACCTAATGTTGTTTCTTGAATACTTGATTCATTCAGTGTTCTATTACTTGTAGTATAATGGTTGACATTATTTGCTGCATTATCAACATAATATTTTCCACATATTGAAATTATTTTCTCTGAGATAAGGATATATATCATATAATTGTAATTCAGGATACGCTACACTTTGGCTTGTTTTGTAAATGTATCGACCTTTTCATTTCCTCTTATATCTGCATAACATTTAGCCTAAACAAAGGATACTTTAACCTTTCTTTGTGCCAATTTTAGCAGTTTTGATATATTAAAAATAAGTGGGTTTTTTAAAATGTTTCTAAGCATATTTTTAATTGCCTTAAGGCAAGACATTGAATAAGACAGGATTACATATCCCCTTGATTTACAACGAAATCCAGAATATGGAAAATGACGTTAACCTCTGCGGAAAATGTCGATGATCTGTGATTATCTTGGTAAACACTGACATGATTTATATTAGGAATGTAAAATGCAAACCAACACCCTCCCATGACTTAGTTCCATCTGTATATATTGTAATTGCCGAAATAATATTACCGATGTCATTAACTATTAACCATTATTTATATGGGCGGATTCAATATATGGTAGCAAATCAATACTAACATCGCATAAAAGAATATCAAAATCCGCAATGAAAAAAGGAAAGCTTATCGAATTAGACTAGATCGATACAAAAACCTGCTGTGTCAGTAAAGGCATCAGCCAAAGGTGGAAAATTTTAGTGAATCCAGTAACTAGAAATTATATTCTCGATGGCAAACATGTTGACTTTGCTTTTAAGAAAATGGTTATTATGCTATATGTTTCAGATAATAAAGTTTGAACTGGAATGGAGCGAAAGGCAGTTACAATGCGTAAGGCCTTGTACTGGAAGCGATCTATTTTTATTAAACGAGATTTGCTTGCTGACCCATAAAAAATAAATGCAAATTCAATTATTAATCTAATATAAGTCCTATAGAACATTAATGCTATCCTAGGTTCGGCGCCCCAATGTCTTCTAGTAATAGCTTTTAAAATATTTAAACTTTTTTTCATCTCTAGAGATGATATTGTATATATGTTTTCCCATGTCAATTTCTGATCAAGAAAAAGACCCAAAAACCAAAAACTCTTTTTTAAGGAATGTCAATGTTACCCAACTGGAAAGAGTCCTGATATGAAAGGCGAAATATGCGTGACATGATTCCATTATTTGACTCAAGTGTTATGTACAGTCTTCCAGGCCTTTTTTGGTCGAAAATACACAAAAATCATCTGCATATTGTAAAATATTGGTTCCTGGAATACGACTGTGAAGAACTGCAATATAGATATTAAAGAGGAAGACACTTAAAACCGAGCCTCGTGGTAGACCCGTACTTGTTACACTAGGTCCCATTAATTTATTATAACGCTTCTATACATAAAAGTGTTTCTCTATTGCTCATTTTTCTAAACAAAATTTTCTGGTCAACTTTATTGTATGCATTAAAATTATCTAGCAAAACAGCGCCTACATACTGACTAGCTGCATATCAAATCTGATAGATGTGCAATGCAGTCCATAACACCTTTACTTCTCCGAAAACCATTGCAGGTGCCAACATCGAATACTCCATCCACCATTCGAATCAAATCTTTACTATTTGCTCTAACGTTTTAAAGATATACGACATTGCATATTGGTCTAAATTCATTTGGTTAACCTTAATTGTTAATAGGAATAACAACTGTATTTTTAAAAACTTCACAATTGTGCCTCCAGTGAATTTTGTTAGGAGCTGACCAAATAAAAATTTTAGCTTTTTCAGGTAATGACTATATCATGGAATATTATATTATCTAGGTCTGGAGAGGTATCGTCAGATTTGTCAGATTTTTTAATGTTCATGTTAAAGTCACCGATAGTTATTTGTTTAGCTACTAAAAAAATATAAAATTAAGATATTTGTTATTACTCTTTAAATTTACTCTACATTTTGGGTTACATTTTTAGATCTTTTTTTTTGGCATGACGAATAGTCTCGTATATAAATAGTATAATTAAAATTTGCTTCTCTGGACATTCTATAACTTGACAATAAAACACTTCTGGCTGTTATTGTGTGTTATATGTGTTATCTTATGCATTTTTTTAAATTTTTTATTTTTAAATGCTTAATACGCGTTCAGATAAGTCAATAACTTAGAATATTTGAGATTAGATGTTACTGTATCTGTTAGTAAAAATAAACTCATACAATGTGCAATTGTTTTCCACATTGCGGTCATTTTTGTTTCATATTCGACCGCACCTGCCTCACTAAAATTCCAATTTTTACAAAAAGTTCAATTAAACTAAGACAAACATTCAGACTTGGCTGTTTTTTAAATATGTTTATTCAAATTAAATAGAGATTAAAGAATTGTATCGAACAGATTAGTAAACAGCTGAATTTACCGTTGCCAAGAATTTTAATACACTTGTAACCTATTGATAATCTGAAAATCTAGATCTCTTAGTTCAAAATACACTACACCACAACTTGTTACGTTATAGACGCGCGTTTTGCTAACTAAGTTAGCATCACCAGCAGATGATATAAACTAAGTAACTTATCCTAACTGAGACTATTTATAGGTAAATGTGGTCACACTTAGTTGCACCCGACTGCACCGTTGCCAAGTAAGCAATAGAGGGGACTATAGGTAATAGGTCCTCTGTCTTTATTTAATGCTTTCTTACAACATTTAACTATTTCTATACTCTCAAATGCATCCAATAATATATTATTAGATACATTTTTAATTAACTTAAGATTATTTATTCCTATTTGGTCGTTGTTTTCCAAAGCATGTTGGCAGTTGTGTTGTAGTGTGGTTAGAACTCTTGTATTTCGATTTATCTTCCACCACAGGTTCTAGTGTTAGGACCTTAGATTTCTTAGGCTTACTACAAGGTTATTTAGGTAGGTATCCAGTAAGGTGGATAATAACAGATATAATATAAATTATTGTAGTATAACACAAAGTGTCTCATAACATGCCGAACAGACCATAAGAAAACTGTTACGTCAGATTCCACTTCGTTAATAACTATATAATAAAAACGAACTTACCTGTGAAGTTCAATCATAATTTTTTAACTAGGTAGTACACCCCTGTACTGTTAACCACGCACAAGTCCAGAGACAAAGACAAAAAACTAGGCAGAATATAGGTATCCTCTTCTTACCACTGCAAACTCACTTAGTTTAAAGATATATCCAATTGTTTACTGGGCTAAAATAAATATGGGAGGGAGGGATCTAATATATCTTCAGAATGTGTGCCTCGTACAATTATGATTGAACTTCGCAGGTAAGTTCGTTTAATCATATAATTGTACTTCAGCACACATTCTGAAGATATTTTTTAACTAGGTAGTTGTTTAGAGATTAAAAGGAAAACAATTGGATTTTCGCTTAATTGAAAGTATAATAATTTTGTTGTAGTAACTACAAACAAATAATAAACAGTTTTGGTGCAGAATTGACTCCGTAAATCATTAAAAATATTAATGCCCTTAAAACCTAAGCTAACTTATAACAACATCTTAACTAAATGTTTAACCCATTAGAACATTGTGGGGGAAAATTGATCGTCCACTAATGGTCTGTTGTAAAACTTGGCAAAAGTAGAGGCTTGCGAGCAGCCTGCTGCTCGCGTAATAAGATCTACAGATATCCCTCTATTAAAAGCTAACTACGTTGACGCATGTCGAACAGAATATGTCTTAAAAACTGAAGTATCAATCCCCGATAAATGTAGTGTTTTTTTCAACCATCTCGCTAACGTGTCCTTGGAAGCAGCGTCGAATGGTTTTCTATTGGTTATAAAAAGCTTGACTTCACTTCTTCTCAAAGATTTAGTATATTCTAAATACAATGTCAGCGTTGTTGCCACGCAAATATTACTGTTTACCTGAAAGAAGGGAAGCTGTAAACAGATCGAGCTCTGCCTGGACGTGAGGTTTTAGTTTTATCAGCAATAAATATTTGCAAGCCTGATAAAGACTCTGATATATTTTCAATTTTAATCAAGGAAAGTGTACGAATTCGTTGGCCCGTCGTAAGAGCCAACAAAGTAACTAATTTCAGGAATACATTTTCTAAAGAGTCAGTAGATATTTGTTCTAAAAATTTTAATACGGGCCTGGGATCCCAGACAAAATCATATCTTGGCTCAGAAGGTTTTATTTTAGAAACTCCCTTCATAAGTCGTTTCAAAATAGGATCATCTCCCAAATTTTTTGATGAAATAATGGATAGAGCTGAACGATATGCATTTAAGGAACTATATTTATAATCACGTTCTAGTAAACTCTGTAAAAACTCTAATGTTATACCTACATCGCTAGTGTACGGTGACATATTTTTCGAACTGCAATAATTCCACCATGTTTTTAGGCAAGTATTATTTTGTTGTAAAGTTGACTGAGTTATAGAACATATAACATAAGGCACAGTCTAAAGTAAAAGCATCTGCACTAATCGAACCCTGGTCCCCCCTCCAAGAGATATAATTTGGACATTTAAAATTGTCTGAGGAGGCAAAAAGATCCGGTACCCCAAATTCCTAAGTTATTTCATTAAAAGCAAAATTACTTAAAGACCATTCTGTATCTTCCGGAAGACGTCTAGATTCTTTATCCGCTCTAAAATTATCTTCTGAACTAATATAGGTTGCCACTAACCATAAATTACGTTTTTCTGCAAATTTCCAAATGTCTTCAGCAATCCTATCTAGTTGTTTATATTTTATACTTCCCAATTTGTTAACGTAACATAAAGCAGTAGTATTATCCGTTCTAATCAAAGTGTTACAATTGCTTAGATCTGACACATATTTATGTAATCCTAATAATATGGCTTTTGGTTCTATATAATTAATATGTCGTTTTTGTTCCTCTTTAGACCACCAACCGTGGGAAGCTCCTTTATTTTTAAACCAAAAACCAAAACCTGTCGGGCATGCATCTGTAAATAGCTCTAAACGAAATTGGTCTTTTTTTTTAATATCATTGTATGGAGTCTCAATTATTTTTAGCCACCATTCTAAATCTTCATTAATTTTATTTGATAGTACCATTTTAGCATTGTAGTTCATTTTATTTTGCCATAAGGCATAATATTTTTCTCCTTCTAAAGATTTAACATACAGCCAGCCATATTTTACAGCTGGACATGCTGACACTAACAAGCCAACACATTTGGCAAAATTCTCTAACTTTATGAATTTTATTATGAAAAAATAAAATACGTTTTTTAATTCGTATTTTCTTTTCTGAAGTTAAAGTTATAGTCATCGTGGAACTATTAAAAACAAAACCCAAAAATTTCCTTCTTTGGGAAGGGATCAACGCACTTTTCTCTAAATTGATGACTAGACCTAGTTTTTTTAAAAAAATTAAACAAACCTGTGTATTTTCTAAAAATTTTTTAAATGTACCGGCCAAAATTAAAAAATCATCTAAGTAATTTACACAAGTAATATTTAGTTTTCTTAAATGCGTAACAATAGGTCTCATTAATTTATTAAACCAAAACAAAGGCATGTAAATTCCATTAATTGGGTATCGTAAATAAAACTTAAATATTTAGTATAATGCTTATTAATTTTTACTAAAAAATAAGCGTCTTTTAGGTCAATGGTTGACATATAATAATTATTCATAATTAAATTCAGAACAGTTCTACTGTCTTATAATTTAAAGTCTGGCGCCTGAACAAAAGAGTTTAATTGTTTTAAATTTAAAATAAAACGTTTATCTCCATTTGGCTTATTAGCCAAGAAATAACTAGAGCCAAATTGATTTTATATCGGCTTACAATTTCTAATTGCACTCTTTTTTAACAGTTCCTGAATGGCAACCTTCATATCAATTTCTTGACCTAGGGAGTGTGGTCGCTTAGACGGACACCTATTTTGAAAAGGCTTTTCTCTTAAAAGGTATTATATAACCTTTAATAAAGCCCAAAGCTACGGAATTCGAGGTAGTTTTGACCCATTCTTTATAAAAATTAGATAATCTTCCAGCTACTATTTTTATTCTTACCTTATTTACCGCTTCCTCTGTTTGTCGTACTTTCCTGAGCTGCGCCCCTTCTTGTAACTCGAGTCCGTAAGATGACGACGAGTGGGGCGATTCCTGTTTAAAAAATGGGACGTAGATGTCCTAGCTTGCTGAAAATGTCTATTAGGTCGACTTTTATTTGTAGCCCCTTTAAAAGTTGAAAACTTATTAGGACTATACGTAGCTTTAAAAGCTTTGCCCGTTGATTCTAACGCATTTATTTCTTTTACCTTATCTCCAATATTTAAATCAAAAAGAAATTCACCTGGAGGAGCATTTTGTCTTTTACTTTTTTATCTAGAAGTGGTACCAACAATTTTTGTCTACTTTTGGATATCGTATTAAAAAGTCCCGTACGGACGCGTCCAACATCACTTAAGAATGACAAAATTTGTTCCCCGTCGGTTTTTGATAATCCACCTGTATTACTTAAAATAAACAAACAAAACAAACAAAAGTATGCTTTATTGCCGCAGAAAAATTTTACAATTTTATGGACAAAGCAAAATATACCTAAAATAAGACATATCAAAACATTAATCGAAAAGAATTTCGATAGGTCAATGCTTTTTAAAAATGTAAATTATCAATTTACCAAATCGTAAAACACACGTTAGAATATAACATAACATTGCCGCAAAACAGTTAATGAATCCTAATAACCTTATAAAAGTAAACAAACACACATATATATATATACACAATAATATTCATAGTTTTACCTATCGGCGCTATAGAACCTCCTAAATAGCTTTGAATTTTTTAAAAATCAGCATCCCGAATTTGGTATTTTTGCTGATGAGGTGCGATAAGGCAAAACAAAACCTCTGAATAGTTTAGAAGAAATTAAATTTAAATTCCGTGGACCCTCGTGTGCTAACAGCAATTTTTCTGATTCACACTCAGGCAACCCATGAGCCAAAATATAAGCCCATCTTGAGGCCAAGGCACCGTTTAAATCAAACCTGTCATCAGATTTAACATTTGGGTCAGCGCCCAAAATTTGTTCAATTTCCGCCGACAAAACGGTATTTTGATTAATTTGTTCCGAGTCAGGCCCTGTCTGAACGCCCTTCTCTTGTAAACAATGACCTGCGCGAGCTTCGTTTACCCTAGAACTTACATCATATAAGTCATCTTGCCCTGTTAACGATATATCCAATGAGGGAGAAAGAGATGGGCTGTGCCTGAATTGGACATCCCGATCAGCTGAGCTGTGCAGAGTAGATCTGGAGCGTCCCCGCCTTGATTTGCCACAAGAATGGGAGCGATCCAGTGGACTACGACTATAAGACTGCCTGGATTCGGAACGAATACGTTTTTGTGACGCCAATTCGCCGTTTAGACGGTGGTCGTCAGAACATTTCATCTTATATTTACCAGATAAGAGTTGATTATCCCTCGAATTTCCAGTTCTATCTGATTTAAAAGAGGACGTGGATGCCGTTTTGCCGTTCAGACTTTGGTCATCCAAATTACTCTCTATTGATTTTGATCTACTAACTTCCTTTATTTGATTTTCAAGGCTGCATAACCTCTGAAGAAGTTCTTTAATATCTAAAGATCCTTCCTTCCTACAACAATAAGAAAAACGGGAACATCTGTTATGTCTATGCTTATGCTTATTCATTATTTTTTAAATATATTTAACACTGCTACACGCTACACTGATTATTTCTCTCAAAACGGCAAAGGAAAAAAAATCGACTTGTTGAGATGATTAACAAAAAGGAAAAGTGAGCTTGCAGTGGAAAGAAGAGGATACCTATATTCTGCCTAGTTTTTTGTCTTTGTCTCTGGACTTCTGCGTGGTTAACAGTACGGGGGTGTACTACCTAGTTAAAAAATATCTTCAGAATGTGTGCTGAAGTACAATAATAATTCTAGTAATATGATATTATATTCGAGTAGTTCAATAGATATTTGTCTTACTTTGTTTTAATAACTGTGAGATATTATCGAAAATACTAAATGTAATAGCAAATTGTAAAAATGGGTCAACAGTCTTCTCGTTTTACACGTTTTATGGATAAAACCTATTAAATTTAAAATTTATGTTTTCGGGTGGAAATTATTTTTAATGAGAAATTCTAATTCTTTTACATTTTCAAAATTAAAAAAAAATCCTTTTTTATGTAACATAAGAATATGATAGATCATATTTTTAAGAATAATTATTGTATGCGATCTTGGACGTACTATAGTGAACACAAATTTTAAGTTTTATACAAAACCCAGTTAATTATCTTTCTGATTTTACAGTTAAAAAAAACGGAGCTCTATAGTATTTATAATAAGACTCTTAGTTACTTGAGAATTAAAAAATGTAATAAGACTTCTAGTTACTGGAGCATTAAAAAAATGTACTAATCGCCCTGACTTATAAGTTTTATCTTAATATTTAAAAAGGCAGAATTATATTAAAGTAAGTGAAACCTAATGTTACTTTATCGACTACGTAAACATATTATACTAATATGAGAAGTTCCTAATTGATTTTAGTGAGCTCTTTGAGTGGGGTAGTTATCCAGCAAGTTTAAACCGCTGACCTGTATGAATTATAAACCTTTTATATCAAACGACTATATCCGTTGGGCCGGATTAAATTGTCAAAGCTTCGCAGGGCTGATTTTCATTTATGGGATTACGAGCTCAAATATGAGTTTATAAAAACACTCTAGAAATCGATATCGTCAAGGAGACCAGTGGCATTCTGTTTATGGATAACTTTAATCGCGGAGTTGGCAAAAGGTCACTAGGGACAGATTTATACTAAAATTATGGTCTGTAGACGATTAGGGAAGGTGTGTTTTGCGAACCCTCTTACTTAAAAAATAAGGTTCCAGTTCCACCCTATGATTTTTTTTATGTTTATTTATGTGTACCGATTATTCCGGGACCGATATGGTTTGAATAATTTTGATAAGTTAACAGATTTTCTCTGCGATTACTTTCAAATACTTTAATACATATCATTGAAATTTATATTTGATTTCCGGCTACCAGTATGAGATTTTGTACAGTACATATGTAGATATGCGATCGGAGGTCCCAGGCTGTTCGTGATGACGTCATCGAATTAGCCGGTGTGATGAGGGACACAGGTTAAGTAAAATGTCCTTTACTGATTATAATATGGTGATGTGATATTTTTAAATACTCTTGACAAAAGATATTTTAATATTTGACTGGTCAAACTATTTAGAATTTATGGCAGGGATAACGTGGGAGAGATTAAAAGACAAGGTATTTTGATTATTTTAGCTGGCCATATTGGTAATGACTTATTATTTGACATCTTGCTTTTTTAATTTAGAGTATATTGCATAAAATTTTGCCTTATTCTATTCGCATAAAAAGAAGGGCGAAATTATGTATAGCAAGAGACCAGTAAACTTTCCGAGGAAAGTCTTAGGCCAGGTTAAGTTAGGTTACGTTATATTGTTTATTTGTCTATCTGCCTGCGTGAAATATTTTAATCTGATTTTGAAACTTCCCTCTTGTTTTATTGATTTGAAATTGTGTGAGTTGACCTTAACCTTGAATTTAATAGATATTTAAGTCAATTTGAACATTTATCACATTGCGTCTTTTGTACCTTTTTGATCGACTTCCGATTTGGTACATACACAGCGTGGGCCATGTTGTTGATATATGTATTGGGATCTCGGAAACTATGAGATATAGAAATATGATTACATGAGCAAAGTTTTACAGAATCTTGTTGGTAACTTAAAGATGCCAGCGGCGTGTTTTTTTTTGATATTTTGAAAAACGTAAGAAGTGACATTTTTTATAATTTCAACGTTTCGATTATTCTTCACTATCATCAACTTCATTTTTTCTTGAGGATGCCATATTGGATTTTTGCTTTTTTAAACTAAGCATGGAAACTCCTATTCATTGATGTATAACCAGTTTATACTTCTTAAAGAAAAACTATTAAATTTTACAAAAGTCGATTTTATTCTAGTAGGCTTTAGATCGCAATGGTAACAATATTATTTGTTGTAATATTTAATAAATATTGTGATTACTACATTAATCACAAGAAGTACAAAAAATATTAATAAGCTTTAACTAGAAACGTACACATGTACATAAAACAATACAAAAATTGGAATATTAAACAAAATGATGTCAATTTTTTGCAACGCAAGTACGACATTTTTTTAAAACGGTACTTGTCGCTCGTCGAAGTGTGTTTCTGTTAATATTAGCAAAAATTTCTCGAGCTCTCCCTTCGAGTACTGCCAACGTCTTGGTACGTTCAAATTTAAAAACTTCGTTTTTAACGTGGCCCCACAAAAAGAAATCCAAGGGTGGTAATATCTGGCGACCTAGCACTTTTTTTTGGTTTTCTAGTATATCTAAATATCATTCCACAGTACTCTGGTAAAAAAGTGGACTTATAAGTCCATATAATGGCACTGCTAAAATTTACATTTTCCTGGCATTTTTAATGTACCAGTTAAAAAAGGTAAGTCTCCTTAGAAAATTGCCGTCAACAAGCCTTTGAAGAACGGTCGGCTTGTATGGATGGTACTTATTTTTCTTTAAAACCCCTCTAAAAGTTGTCCCAAGAATGTCTAGCGCTGTACTGGTTATTCTTGTCCGTGAAGTTGGGTTTTCGCTAAAGTAATTTATTACTTAATTGTCATGATCGCTATTGTCTTTGTTATACTAAAGCTACGTATACATCTGAGCATTCGGGTCGGATGAGCAAGGCGAGCGCGGATGCACATTCAGATGTGGACAACTGAGCAACGTGCGCCGAATAGGCTCAACCCGATCCAAATTTTGTCAGACCTGGTCAGTGTGGACGGCGACAGCGGAAGACGGTGAGCGTGAGCAATTAGTAGTTTGAACATACGTGAATCCGACGGACACGACGATGGGTTTCACGCGAGAACAGTGCTTGTAAATAATCGATCCATACTATCAGATGAAAATCAAAGTCATCTTGGGACATTCGGGTAAAATTCTTAAAGTGCCGATCTCTTCTTGGATCATTCATTAACAAGATGCTGTTAATACCAAGTTGCCGGCTTTTCTTCGCATATAATTGTGATGTCCATCTGTCCGCTCGATTTGGTTTTTAATAAACTGTATAACACAATAAAACTAACGCTAGCTACTGCCAGACTTCCATCCGCCATATTTAAACGCGAAATACGAGCATTCATGGAGCGATCCATGTCTATCATGTGTCTCGCTTGTATGCCCCGTTCATTCGTGTTCGACTTGCTCAGTCGACCCCAATACTCAGATGTATACCCAGCTTTAGGCCGTGTTTGTTCAAAACTTTGACAAGTTCTTAAATTGGCTACAAATTTTAAAAAATACCTTTGGTTTGGTTGTTGCCTCTCTGGGTAAGCATCAACGTAATTATTTAAGGCTATAATCGCATTTCTATTGTTTTTAATATAAAACTCCAATAAATCAAATTTCTCTTTGTTGGTGTAATACAAAGCTATTTTAAATAATTTAAAATAAACGATAACAGGAAATAACTAACAAACTTTGGAAATTTCAAACAGTTTAAAACAAAAAAATAATATTGTTACCATGGCGATCTACAGCCTACTAGAATAAAATCGATTTTTGTAAAATTTGATAGTTTTCTTATAGTAAGTATAAACTTGTTAAACATCAATGAATAGGAGTTTTCATGCTTAGTTTAAAAAAGCAAAAAAACAATTTGGCTTCTATAAGAAAAATAAAGTTGATGGTGAAGAATAACCGGAACATCGAAATAAAAGTGACATACAATAAAAGCTTTCTACATAAAATTGTGACTTTAAAAAGTTTTTACAGATTTTAAATTTCTATCGTTCATAGTTTCCGAGATCTCAATACAGAGATGATCACGGTATAGAAATTTGACGACAATAAATACATTTTGTGACTTTAAACACAATTTGATCAATCAATTTTCACGCAACCTATTGTTTGTAAATTTTCTACACTTTTTAAATTTTTGACTACTTTTTTATTTTAAATAGAACCCTGTACATTTTTATTAATTATCGTATTCAGCTTAAAATTAGCTTCTCAACGATACATCACAAGGTAAGTTTTGTTTTCAAAATGGCGGCTGGACAGTCTTTTTTTGAAAATGCAACTTTGACCTTTCATGATAAAAATGCTGCCACTTTTTACAAAATACTTCTTTTAAACAGTACAAAATAATTTTAGTTTTTATTTTTTTAGATACGTCAACTTAAACATCGTTTTGTGAAATAATAGAATTTTTAATTTTTTTTCACTTTGTGTTTTAATTACCGAATGAGCAATTTACTCCGATATTTTTTATTGACACCCTGTATAATTTTTCACATTCATTTTTTTCCTAAAAAACTTTTTTTAAATGTAATGCATAGTAACCTGAACTATCAAAATAGCAAAAACGTTGCTAAATTTAGCTGTAAAATCAACACCTGTATTTACTAAAATCATAAAGTTGGAGAGAAAATTAAAAAAACCGTTTGGACAAAATATTTACTATCACTTAAAACTTAATTAAAAATTTTTAAATTTGAATTCTTTTTTATGCTACTTTTATGCGTTGAAATATACTTAGATGATCTTTAGGATTGCTAGGTTTTTAACTAATCTTGCCACATTTTTCACACCTTGTATATGTTTCCACCTTGTATCCGTTCTGCGTGCACATTATAAAAAAAATATGATTTAAGGGCCCTCTAGCAAGAAAACTTTACATCAAATGGCTAATAAAAAGTTACAGCTTATTATGCAAAGAAATTAAATTTTTTGACAAAGAAATCATATCTCAAAAAATATTAAAAAAAGTTTGAAATTGTTTTATACAATTTCACCAAGAATTACGCTAATCTAACAATTAAAACTAAGAAATTGTTTTTGTAGATTTTCGGAACAAATAAAAAATTGAAAAATTTGCAGAGTCTTGTTTAACTCCCTGTATAAATAACTTTTAAGCTTAGGTAAGTTTTTCGCCCAATATCGGTTATATGTAATAAAATTTGCAAGATACAACTTAAAACCCTCAGTATCTCGTCTCTTTTAAAAATATTTGAACTTAAATTTTACCACAAAATACATGTGAACTGTTTCAAGTGGCCAGCAGTTTGTTTCCTGATGTTTTCCAGGTTTTAAACTTTTAAATCAATTTAAGCTACCTCAAAATAATCTATACCTTTTAAATTTTGCACATGTACGTAGGTAGGATGAAAATACAACTTGGTCAATTTTAGCCTGTTCTTGTTTTTCCAATATTGATTTAGGCCAAAACAAATATGTATTAGTGGGAGTAAATGATACATCTCGCATCAGCATTGGTATATTCACCATGATTTTATAATAGGACTTTGATGATAATTTTCAATTATGGCCATCGACGATATATTCATAGGAAAAAATATTCAATGCTTTTTAGTGCATTTTTTTTTTAGTTTTTTTAATTGATATTTTTAGTCCTTTTTTGGCTAGGTTTCAAAGGGTTATTATGCCTGTAAAGGATATACTTAAAATCTTACCAGAGCGCTTTAGGGCTAGATTGCCTTTGATAGTTTTCTGCCGTGGCATTAGAAATTGGCTTTCACCTGATTTTCTATTCACGAACCGATACTTCACAGTTATAAAAAATATTATAAAATATACCTATGGCTGTTGTTATTTTTTAATATTGAACTTTACGTTACCGCAGGCGCAATGGAAATACGTAAATAAAATGAATTATAAAGGTAATTTTATAATAAATTAATAAGTGGCCTTATTATAACTAGCGCCCTTGGCTGCTAAATGCAAGTGGTAAATGATCGCCTTATATATCTTTTTAGACTGACATTCCCTTTCTGGATTCCTCTAGCTAATAACCTTTGTATTCCTTAAAAAACGACTAAAAGTAGCAACGCTTTTTACATCCTCTATTAACTAATTGAAGTTATTAAACTGGGTTTCTCTCTATTTAGGTTAGATGGGATCAGTTGAGCTCTTATTAAGTTTGCGATTTATGTAGGAGAATGAGACTTGCTAGTCGAATTCGCGCAGTCTGGAAAATGTAATAAGTGGATCTAAAATTTTAAAATAATTAAAAAAGGACGTTTTTAGAAAACGGAATAATTTTGTTAAACCGTTAATGTAAATTGCAGAGCTTGTTGCAGTAGCTATTCCTATTTGAATGAATAAATAAAACATTTTCAGTAAAAGTTTTACTTCAATTTAGTAGGTAGAGTACGTCAATTAGCCAAAAGTTAATTAAGCGAACATGTCTATCGACCCAACTTCCAAAATAAGGTATATGGAATTTTAAAATGATTAAGAGTTTTAACATTGTTAAGTTAATATTTATAAATTGCAAAAGCTTATTTCAGTATTAATTTTTAGTTGTATGAATTAGTATTTTTAGTAGGAGTTGTAGGTCGAAAAGCTGAAAGTTTATTGATTGGCCGAAGCACCATTTGACCGAATATTCCAGTTGGTGAATATATCAATTGGTCCAGTATGAGCTATGGGGATTCAGACAAACAAATATAGTCCAGTAATCAGGAAGTTGGGGACGTGCAAAATACTAAAGTGTACTAATTTGTTTTGCAAATGGTACCTCTTGAGGGGCTGTTTAGGAATGTGCTCACACGTAGGCCATTTGGTTCACAAGAAAAATATGACCAAAAGAAAAAAAGGAGTTTTTGTCCAATATCTTCCAGAATATATTCAGAAGAAAACTAGATTAGAAAATAACTTAGAAAATAGATTAATGTTCATTTCTGAACATTTGCAAAAGATGTTTCTAGCTTATTTCATTAAGTTATCCACTTTATGTATTACATTCTACGCAGTACTTACTGTAATTTAGAATAGATAACTCAAAATATGAAAATTTGGAATTGTCTATTTCTTACATTCATGTGACGATATATAGGGATAAACTAGGGTGTCCAGGTGTTTTTTTAAAGGAGAATATTCTCATTTTAGTTCATGTACTCTGTACTCTTGCTATTTCCATAAATACCACAAATCACTAGTTTAAGAAATTTGGTTCGTTTTCTAATTCGAAATAAATATTTAAACATTGCTCCCAATACAAGAGGCAGTGGCATTTTGTACTCTTTTCGTTTTAAAAATGTCTGGTCACCCTAAATAAACTTCCCTCATTATGAAC
The DNA here is from genome assembly GCA_030620095.1 of Kuschelorhynchus macadamiae. Classification (NCBI taxonomy): domain Eukaryota; kingdom Metazoa; phylum Arthropoda; class Insecta; order Coleoptera; family Curculionidae; genus Kuschelorhynchus; species Kuschelorhynchus macadamiae. The sequence continues at coordinate 206,191 of JAUTXW010000741.1, forward strand.
CCTTCCTTGAGGAAGTTCGATGAAAACAAAATTTTTTTTAAAAACATAGTTTTTATAGAAGAAGCAACTTTCATGCTGAATGGTGTACCTAATAGGCGTATCTGCAGGTATTGGTCTAATGAAAATCCGCATTGGAAGAGAGAAGTAAGAAAACAACATCCTCAGAAACTAAATGTTAGGCTGGTTTGTTTCGAATACAAATTTTTGAGCCATTTTTTATCGATGTAAATTTAACAGCAGAGAAATATTTGAACATGCTTCAAATAACGTTTGGTTTTAATAAAATGGAGCGGCCCCTCACTATGGCCGTATAATGAGGGAACAATTGGATAGAACATTTCCCAATAAATGGATAAGTAGAAGTGGATCAATCGACTGGGCGCCAAGGTCGCCCTATCTCTCGTCTCTGGATTATTTTTTTTTGAGGACACCTACACGATGTTATTTATAAAACTAAGCCCAAAAATCTTGAAGCCCTAAGAAATCTTATTTTCCAAGAGGCATCAGAAGTGTTCAAAAAATTATATTTTCAACTTGCCCACTGCCAAACAGGGAAACAATTTGAACCTTTGCTTATATGAATGTCACATTTGGAAAGCTTTTATGTATTGTATTGCTTTTTATTATTGTAATATTTAGTCTTTATTATTTTCTAATATTTTTTTTAAGGGTGAAAATAAAAGATAATCAAACTTTCCTTACTTAAGCGTCTGGATTTTCAATGAACATCTGAAATGCTTCTAGACTTCTTGCATCATATATTGCACTTTTTGTTAGTTTTGTGCAAAGAGTTATTTTAATAAAAATAAGCGTAAATCTTATTTGTTACTATTTTTTTTTCCTTTTGACAGACAAAAAAATAAATTTGGCAATAGGACAGTGTCAGTTAACTTGACACTGGCATTTTGGTATTTTCACCGGTATTCACTAAAGAGGTTTAAATTTAGACTACATCTAACTTGACAGTTATAGGTTTAAGATGACATTTTTAACCTTGACCAAATCATTTTTCTAAATGTCACAATTACAAAATGACAAATACAAAATTTAAGTACCATGGCAACTAGACCTGGCCGAACTCTTAAACCTTTTTAGTGAATATGGGGGGTACCAAATTTAATTACTCTTTCCTAGGACTCCGCTGGGCTTAAAACATTATTTTTTCATCAAATCATACTTTTGGTGTTTCATAAGAAAATCAAAACATAGTGTCAATACCTGACAAGCGATAGGCTGACAACAAGGCAGACATCATCAATGAATATAAAACTATTTTTGCCCCTAGGTCCCAAATTTGAAGCATTTTGATACAGGGACTTACGAGAAAAATGGCCGTTGCCGAACTTTTGGGCCACAGTGTATCTAATGCAGATAATATTAAATATTTATGTTATGCTTCATTTTTCTTGGCAAAAAGATATATTCATAACGAGGGAAATACCAGCCGATTTCCCGATCTTTATATAACTCTCCTGTTTTGTCAAATCTAAAGTGTCGTCTTAAGGATAAAAAGATCACATACAGGGTGTCTATTTTAAGGTATACCATTATTGCTCTCATAAAGGGCAAGAGATACGATGTTGGTTAAATTAGAGAAAAAGTTTCCTTTATGGAGGACGTTAATAATCCGTTTCAAGATTTTTAATTTTTTTCTTTGTTCCTGAAATACAGGGGATTTTGCAAACCCAAAATTATTTTATTAAATATCTCAAAAAGTTTGTACTTTAGAAAGAAGTTTCATTCAACATTTACTTACTTTAATGTTCTCTGCAAAATGGATCCCTCAGATTTTCATCCAACGTTTCGTCTACCGGCCACTACCATCAATTTTTTTTTTAAATGTGGACCTGAATTTTTTATTTCATTTTCTTGAAGAACAAATTACAGTTAATACATCTACATACACCAAAAATATTTTATCGACGTTTCGTACTGTTATATTCATCTTCATGTTTCCTTTTTCTAGTACGGCTTTGGATTTTCACTGAAAGAATGGGCTTCTTCATAAATATCTTTATTTAATAGTGTGGATCCCCGAAAATGCAATTAAAATTTTTTACGGTTCATCACAAACGAAATTACAATTAAATACCTACTAATATTAAAATGGTTTAAGTTTTAAAATTAATTACTTACAGTATAAAATACCAAGTAACCATTAGAAATGTTAGAAATGTCGGCCGTTTTTTCTTAAACACTCTCTAGCATTTTTGATAACTCTTTTCTGAATATTTTTAAGTACTCTTGGTGTTATTGTATCACATGCCAACTGATTTCTTAGCTTAATATCATCCAAATTTGCAGAAGTCGTTAGATATACCAAGTCCTTTATGTATCCCCATATGGGAAAATCCATTGGAGTTAGGTCCGGGGAACGAAGTGGCTAATTAATAGAACCCGTATTAAAATTATTAAGGAATCATGTACAGCGACGATAACGTTGCGCTGGAGCACCATCTTGTTGAAAAAACTCAAAATTTCTATGCACAGCCAAGAGCAGGTTATCCGACATGTCTTGGAATTTGTGAAAAAATTACGACGTAAAATCTTTTTGGTCGAATTTTTGGTAACACCAGTTTCTTTCTTAATTTCCCGCAGGGATACCTCTTGATTGTCATGAGTTTTATAATTTACGAAGGCTGAAACAATATTTAAATTAAAAGGCGACAAATTTTACACCAAAGAGGACCTACCTAATACATTTACTTCACCAACTCCTCCTTGGGCTGTTACATTTGGAGTATGGCTCGGCTTTCTCTGAAAAGATCCACGTTTCCGTAAATTTCTTTCTAGTCTACGGAAAATGCGAACACTGGGAACGGCTCTTTCGGGATACGTATGGTGGTACAGTTGAGCTGCATTATCTGCCTTATGCATGGATCTCGCATAAACAAGCCCTCATATCTACTTTCTCGTCATTTGAATAATCCATATAAGCACATTCTTTCAGTGCGAATCCAGAGCCGTATTAGAAAAAGGAAACATGAAGATGAATATAACAGTACGAAACGTTGGTAAAAATGTTCTTGGTGTATGTTGATATATTAACTGTAAATTGTTCTTCAAGTAAATGAAATAAAAAATGTAGATGCGTATTTAAAAAAAATGATTGTGGTGGTCGGTAGACGAAACGTCGAATTGAAAATTTGAGGGCGCCATTTTGTAGAGAACATTAAAGTAAGTAAGTGTTGTATAAAACTTTTTTTCTAAAGTACAAACTTTTTGAGATATTTAACAAAATAATTTTGGGTTTGCAAAATCCCCTGTATTTCAAGAACAAAGAAAAAAATTAAAAAACTTGAAACGGATAATAAACGTCCTCCATAAAGGTGCCTTTTTCTTTAAATTAAATAACATCGTATCTCTTGCTGTTTAAGAGATAGCAATAGTGTTATACCATAAAATAGACACCCTGTATAAAAAAATTATTGTTACTTGAAATCTCTTATGTAGTTAATTCGTTAATGTTCCCGCTAATATTTAATTATTTGATAAATAATAACATTTACATTTGCTGGGCTAAGATCGGAAATCCTGTCATATAAAATTGCATCCAGTATACTGAATTCGAGAATAGACAAGCTCTTTTGAAATATGAAAACCCTTGCGTGGATAGTGGACGGTATGAAAATTTACTTGTTGACATAACTGTCAGCTGCATCAGCCGTTTAATCAATACATTTCCTCTAGCTGCTCTGTTCACTCTAACGTCTATTAAACCGTGTGTCACATGCAACACGTTCTTTATTGAAGCTTTATAAAGCTTCTGATTGATTTATTAAACGAAGTGAATAAAATCTGTTTGAAATAGTTATTTACAAGTTTTAAATTTACTTAAACTACTTATTGACAATTGTATCTAATAATTTCAGTGGTGTATGTAGTATTTTCTGCTATTTTACAATAATTATATTCCACATATCTAGATGGTTTTTGCAAATTAAAAAAAATGTTTAATGCTCGAAAAGTGACAAAAGGCGCAATGATCAACCCCGGCCCGCTATCTTCCTGGCTTAGGCAACGATTCAGTGATATTTCAGATTTCAAGCTGTGACGTTTAATGTTAGTGTAAGTGATTATATCTGTGGGATACAGCGCGACTAATAACGTGAGTATTTTAATGTGCGCTTTTATTGTTTATTCTTTAATTTTCATTTTGAATCTGTAATATGTAGTGTTGTACATATTCTTTATTATTTGCATAGGCATTATGCGTATGTAAAATGGCGACATATCTGTGAGAGCGCGAGCACTTTTGTTACATACGTAACAATTTCCACTGAAAATTTAATTTATTTAATTTTTAACATAATACGGAAACTTTCATCGCTGTTGTTCATTAAGAAATCATAGTCCTTGGGTATTAGAACGCGTCAAGTTGAAATTACTTTCCGACGACTCGCCTGTGATTTCACGAGTCAACTTCAGGGATCTTCACTGCATCAGATCAAAACGGTTCAGTGTTTTCATCCCGTGCAGTGAAGATCCTTGAAGATAGCATCGGAAATTTACTTTAATTTGACACGGTCTAAACTCAAGAACCACGATTTCTTATGTAACTTTTGTTACAGAATTAACATGGCTTCGAAAAAGATGTATAACCTAAATAATGAGGAAGACATAAAAGAATTCCACAAGCTATTGTTTGACTCGGATGATGACTCCAATGAAAATAAAAATAGCCCTAGAAAATGCAAAATTCCAGAAGCCAATATCAAAGTAGTAGAGGAAGAGTACGACACAGATGCATCCGAAAAAATAGAACATAGGAAGGAAAATTCCCAAAGTGAACAGAGCGATGCAGATTCATGTACGACTGAAGACGAAGGAGATGATCAGGACTCCTATATAGCTATTAGAAAGCAAAATAATAAAGTGATAGATTCTTTTTCTTTGAAAAAAAAAACCCATACCCTGCTAACTGAAAAACGGCCAAGCATAATCATGAAGTTAGCGGGTGTGACAGGTGCTGCAAAAAACGATAACGGAATTCTGGAAATATGGAAGTGCTTATTTGACTAAATGGACCAGATTGTGAGTTTCACCAATCAATACATTGACGGTGTTAAAAGTAAGTACACAAGGGCAAGAGATGCTTGGAACGGACGGCTTTGGGGTGGAAATATTTCGGTTAACAATGAGTTTAAAAACCTATTCGAGATCTTTTTGAGAAATTTGTGCAGAACTGCCAATCGTGCTATTCAGTAGGTGATAATGTCACACGTGACAAAAAATTAGAACCTTTTAGAGGCAGGTGTTCATTTATTCAGAACATTTCCTCGAAGCCCGCCAAGTATGGCATTAAATTTTTCGCATCGACAGTAAAATGTTTTACACATGCAAATTAGAAATGTATGCTAGTAAGAAGCCTGATGGGCCTTACGCTATCAGTAATAAGAGCTTAGATGTTGTTAATCTAATGATTCAACCGATACATAATTCGGGTCGTAACGTTACTGCCGATAATTGGTTTAGCGATATATCCCTGTTAAAATCTCTAGCAGAAGAACACCGTCTCTCCTTTGTAAGTACGCTAACAAAGAACAAGTGGCAGGTAACTCATGAATAAAAGAATATAAAAAATCGAGAGGTTTGTTTAAGCATTTTTGTTTTTCGAAAAGAAACTTTTGTTTCTTACGTTCCTCAAAACAAAAGTTCGAAAAAAAGTGATATTAATATCAAGTATGCACCGAGATGGAATAATTGACGAGGCGACCAGAGATAAAAAGAAACCTGAAATCATTACCTTCTACAATCAAACAAAAGCAGACGTAGATATGGTTGACAAAATGTGCTCTGCTTACAGTTTCGCAACAAATACTAGAAGATGGTCTATGGTTGTCTTCTTTTCCATGCTCAACGTTGCAGGGATACATTCTATGGTAACATTTTTGGGAAACCAAAATGAACTCCTTCCTAGACGAGAATTTCTTAAACGTCTTGGCAAAGAATTAGTTCAAGAGCATTTAATACGTAGATCAAAAATCAGCAGCCTACCATTATCAATAAACTTTCGGCTAAATGAAATGTTGCCTAAAACCACTCAATCTCGTCAAACACAAATTGATAGTGGCGAGAATATCTTCCGTAAACGATGTAAGTCCTGCCAGCAAGACAGAAAAACAAGATTGACACGATATACTTGCGAATATTGGGGATCTTACCTTTGTCTATAACAAACACACTGGCTTCATGTGTCCCGAAAGTTGTGAAAAGGATAACTCAATTAGCGAAGAAGAAGGATAAGCACGACTAAATTAATGTCTAGATGCGCCAAGACGATTTTTGAGCATCTAAATTTTTTGCTTTATCTTAGTGTTTTCGTTTTTTTTTTAAATTTTGTGACTTATAGAAAATAAATATTTTTGCATGACATGTTTTTATGATATTTTACTTCCTATAAAAAATAGTATAATCAATTAGATTAAAGAAAATTAATCAAATATCTGAGAGATACGGCGCGAAGACTATTGTTTTTGTAGGGTGCGCGACTAGCGGAGTGTTAAAGTGTTTACTTAGTTGTTCCTAGTTCTTTTGTCTGGTAGTTTTTATCTTCATGAATAGTGATACTGCGAGACGCGACTCGTCTCGGCTTTAAGTATATTAATCTATCCTGTTAGGTTAATTAAATACGTTCAATGAAGATGAAGTTTTAGCTATAAACACTATAAATTATAAATTGATACTCTATAGCACATGTCTGGATGTTAGTACCTTGAAAATGCCTTGTAACGTTTTCTTTAATAAATTTAATTGGTCACAATCCTTAATTCATAAAATAATCGTAATTTTTTACCAGAACATTCTAACAGTGCTAACTGTAGACTTTCTTATTGTTATTATTGAAAAAATTTACAAAATCAAAAGAGAGCGGTGATTATGCGGATGATTTCTTAAAAAGAAAAGGAAAACGAATCATGGGCATGTCCGCAAAAAAATAGTGAAGTTTGGTAACCGCGCTACACGTATTTCAGTCTTATTAGACTTCATCAGCGGTACAGTATAACCAAGTTTAAAGATATGAGAAACTTGTTGAGAATCATAGAAAATATAGGGTCAATTTCTGACGTCTTTACGGAAGTCACCTTAGCCACCTGCCGTGACATCCAAGCCCAAGGTGATGAATCAAAAGAGAGGTGATTGTGCGGATAAATTCTTAAAAAGAAAAGAAAGATGAATCTTGGGCATGTTCGCAAAAAAGTGTGAAGTTTGGTAACCGCGCTACACGTATTTCAGTCTTATTAGACTTCATCTGCAGAGCAGTATAACCAAGTTAAAAGATATAGCAGACTTGTTGAGAATCATAGAAAACAAACGTGGATTCACGGACAGGACAGAAAAGAAGAAGAAAAATCTTAAATTAAGGGTCGTTTTCTGACGTATCTACGGAAATGACCTTAGCTACCTGCCGTGATATCCAAGCCCAAGATGATGAATCGAATAAAAGGGGTGATTGTGCGGATAAATTCTTAAAAAGAAAAGGAAAAGGAAAATGAATCGTGGACATGACCGCACAAAAACTGTGAAGTTTGATAACCGCGCTACACGTGTTTCAGTCTTATTAGACTTCATCAGCAGAGCAGTATATCCAATTTAAAAGCCGAATCTACAAATGTGTGGCTAGCTCCTGTCAGTGAATCCACGTTTGCTGTCTACGATCCTCAATAAGTTTCTTATATCTTTTTAAACAAACTTCACACTTTTTTTGTGCGGATATGCCCACAATTCAATTGAAAAAATGTCAGCTCTGATAAAGTTTTGATAAAGTTTGAACCCTTCCGGGGCTATCTACCTGTGTGGTCTTTGCTGTACTAAGAACTGCATTTTTATGCTAAATAGTAAATATTTCAACATTAAATAAAATGGCATTGACTCCAATTTTTCAATATTTTCAGGTTTTTGCGTCACTAGATGCCAAAAAATATGTTTCATCAATTTCGTCGGTCCGTCTGTCAATTTGTCTGTTGGTCTCTCAGTTCGCGACATAGCTTAAAAGCTACTCATCAGATTAACTTCCATTTTAGGCAAAAATTAAGAGTCATATGGGGATGACCTGGTAATATTTTGGTAAAAATCCAATATGCTGGAACAAGATGGCGGACTAGTGAAATGTTAAAAGAAACTATTATTAAAAAACTAATTATCCTATTTCCTCAAATTTTGCTTAAAAATGAAGTGTTAGGAATAAACTGGTAACATTTTGGTATGAATAAAAGATAGCAGTACAAAATGGTGGCCTAATAAAATATTTAAAAAATCAGCCTGAAAAAACTACTTATTAGATTAATTTCAAATTTTGTGCAAGCAATAAATGTGATACAGAAAAACTGGTAAAACTGTGGCCCGAATTCAAGATCGTAGAACAAAATGACGGCCAATAATTTTTTTTGAAATTCAATTGACATTAAATTTTATAGAAAAATTAAATGTGATATAGGAATAAACCTCGGTATAACCTGGCAGAATTCCACATGACGTAACAAAATTATGTAATGTTTGTCAATGTAAAAAGTACTTACTGAATGTATTTTTAATTATGCCCAAAAATCAAGTGTGCCATAGATAGAAACTAGTAAAATATTGGTAGAAATCCAATGTGATGGAAAAAATGGCAATAAAAATGTTTAAAAGAGAGTAATGATCATTATACTGAACTAAATTGAGCCACTCTTCACTATTCCTAATAAAAGAAAAGATTCATAACGAGGGAAGTTCCGGCTAAAGAAAATTTACTGATTTTTTAATAGATTGCCAGTAATGTAAACACTACAGCATCGCTGTCCGTACTTGAAAGATTTATATAGTCGCAAACACTTTTAAAGAAATATTTTTTGTCATTATTGGTACATCGATATTTTTATATTCTTCGATCATATCAGGAGTCACATTAACCAAAACTTTATTAATATCTTGGATACATTTTGCACCTTCAACCTCATTAAGATATTTTTGAGTAAATCATTTCTTGAATGCCTTACAAAATTTTATTGGGGTTGGATTTTCGATTTTTTATCAGAAAAAAAATTCTAGGCAATCGTGATTAAGGTTTCTTGTTAAAAGAGGTGAATAATTTTTGCGTTTTAAAGTTTCCCATAAAGATAGAAACCGGTTTATGCATCTCGCCCGGCAGCGACTTCGAGGGATCGAAAAAGCATAGCATCTATATTCGAGTGAGATAGCCATATCAAGGGGAGGAGCTTCGAGTGCTCCTTCTTGTCTTGTTGATATTCTGTGGTTTTTGTATGAACTAGAAAGTTATAAAAAAAATACAGGGTCAGTTGAATACAGATATTTGTTTTGAAAGATTCTTCGATTAAATTTTGATTGTCGCCCTCCCTAGGTTGTTTGAAAAATTAAGCAAAAATTATAATTTTTTTTTCCTACAACCCCTTATATAATGTATACAAGATTTCATTCATTTTCGTGCATAAAATGCCTTTTATAAAAAGTGTGGAAAAACCAAAATCATTACATTATTGCATTATAACCGTTTTTTTAATAACTTTTCAAAAATATCTACCAAGGTGGGAAATCATATACTTTTTTGTTTTTGATGCTTCCTTACCAACCCTATTTTTACCACTTTCAAATATGGTTTTTAAAATCTTCTGCCATCTTGGACGGCAAATGACATATGTTAAAATAGATTTGTTTGCGATATTAGACATGCAAAGCGATCTCTTGAACAAGTGTTTCTAAAATATTGATAATAAAAGTGTTGTCATATGTAGAGAACATTATACCCCTTATTTATGTAAAACGCTTCATGTTTTTTTGACAAATGAAAAAATAATGTGTGCTTACAAAGTAACAAAACGTAGTTTTTCGTTTACCCGTGGTCGCTTTTACTATAATGCTTAGTTGGAAGAAAATAAGAAGTATCATAAACAAATGTATAAAGTTAATCATAGTATTAAGAAGCTTTGTTTTAATAAAGGTAATGAAACCAATTAACTGAGCGGAGTTTCAAATTGTTTACTAATCTTTTCTCAGGTAGCTTAATGAACTCAAAGGCTATGTAAATTGATAAGAATACTAATGAAGGTAAGTTTCATGAGTTCGTTAAAACAAAACTCGATATTTATTAAGTACAAAAAGATACTTTTATTTTGAGAGCTTGTATTTGGAATAAAGTATGAACGAAAATATGGTGGTAAAAAGACAATAAATATCTAAGTTATGGCAGATTTTAGCGTATGCTTATTAAGTTAGGAATATTCAATTGAAAATTATGTTATAAAGACGGAGAGAAAAATATATAAAGCCACCCACTCACTTAGGGAATGAATATGACCGCACATAGAGATGCGCTTAGTGTTATCGTAAAGAATATGGACAAGTTTTCTCAAACTGGAGCACGGAGACGTCAAGGTTTCAGAGAGCTTCATTTTGACTAGCGTAAAGTATTGAAAGTCTAGTTTTGAAGAGTGAGTTATGTTAAATTGCTGGATAAATATATCTTCGACCATTTATGGCATATACCTGAAGGTAGGAAAAATGTTTATCGACCTTAATATATAATAGATTGCAGTAAATAACTTTTTTATATACAGTGTGTCCCAGGTTTGCTTCTCTATATAGAGATCTCAGCTCCTATTATACCTTCAGCAAAGGTTAAATGGGATACGTTTTAGAGGAAACTTAGTGCATTTTATATCTCTTCAGATTTACGATCGGTCAATTAGTTTTGGAAAAATCGGCGAAAAACCGAAAGTGGCGGATTTCGTTTTTTGCCAGTAAATCCAAAACGGTAAATTTATTATCAAAATGTGTCAATATTCGTACACTTTTTTTAAGACGAGTAATATGGCGTGTACGACATGTCTCCATCGTCTTCTGTTATCCCGCCACCCCCCTCATCTTTCATATTTCTTATGGCCGCCAAATTGCATTTTTCGATTTTTGGACAGAGCCTAAAATTTCCAGTCTAGTAATGTCTCACAAGTGCATAAAAGTGCATGTTAGCACTGTACTTGCAGTCACACAGAAACGCCGGAATTACCTCAGCAAGGTATCTAGAGATATACACGAACGACGGCAGCCTCATAAAACCCAATTCAGAAAAATCGTAGTTAATTTATAGGACCATTTTTGTTTGGCTAGAACCTAAACGGGCAGAGATACCTAGAGCTTTTGCGAAACCAGGTTGTTCCGGCTTTACGAGCTACTGTAACCGAAGATGAATTTAGAAGAATCTGGTTTCAACGTGGATGTCCGGCTCACAACACCAATCAAGTCAGGAACTTCTTAAGAGAGCAATTTGACGAAAGAATTATTTTCTTAAATGATCCAATATCTTGGCCTCCTAGATTCCCTGGTCTCTCGCCCTTGCAGTTGTACCTCTGGGGTCACACAAAGAATGAGGTCTATGAATTTGATCCCTCTGCGACCATAGAAATTCTCAGACAAAGATTTTTGGACACATTTAGAAATATTAACGGAAATACACTTGCCAGAGTTATACGAAAAACAGTCACCAATTGTTAAAAGTGTTTATTAAAGTTATATATAGTTTATTTATTTTCATTTTTTATTATTTAATTATGTATTAGTTTATAAAACGAATATTTTTTGCAAATTTTTATATGTTAGTGTGGAAAAAAATTGTTCCTACCTTCAAATAAATTCTAAAAATGCCCGAGATTGTATTTTTACCAATTTTTGCACTTCGATAGCATACTACTGAAAAGTAAAAAAATCACATTCTAAATAATAAAAATATATAGCATTTTTTATTTCTATTCTAATATAATTAAATTTAATAATTTATTAGGCACGGCGTTTTTACGTTTTTGAATTACATAATAGTATATTTGATTTAAAAGATATATATTTGCAAACAATTCTTTATATGTTACTATTTACACGAAAAACGAAAAAACTTTATTTGAGTTAAATAACATACATCATTTTAAATAAACGAAATAAGTTTAAACAAATTTTTGACATTTTTCAAATAAATATTTGTTTCGTTTATAGGAAACAAATAAAAAATTACCAAATATTTTCCTGAAATAACCAAATAAAGTTAAATTAAATTTGATTTGTTGTATTTTAGTTGCTCTTGGTTACAAAAAAATATTCCTAGTTATGGATTTTATACGTCCTGGAAAAGATAGATATCTTGGGCGACTACTATCTTCAAACATTTTCCATTTTCCTGAAGCTAATCAAGTTATTGGAGTTATTAACCAGAAGATGAGATTCTTACAAAACATCGGCAAACTAGCGTGATATTTAATAGACTACGGAGTTGCTGACTTGAAATACTGGATTTCGAGGGTGTTTTGAAAGGCAGATAATTAAATTGATTTATGATGAAGGTGTTGAAACAGCACGTCGCTATATCGTAAAATAAATTGTAAGATATATTTTGTTTTAAAGTTGTTCCTTGTTGAAAATTAAGTTAGAAGTTTAACTAATCATTTATACTGGCGGTTAGGAATAGAAACAGTTATTTATTGATTTTAAATTATGGGACAAGAAGTTATTATTAAGTATTATATCCGGAAATATTGATCACACAAAAGTAAAACCAAAGCGGGAAAACAGACCTAACGATTTTTGTCACTTGAACTAAAATTTAAAAGGATCGTATGATAAAGTGCGGGACACGAAAGAAAACCGGGCGGTCCTTAAAATAAAAGTTCATAGTCTTAAGCAAGCGGAAAAGTAAAATTTGTGTACGCAAATAAATTTTATGTTATTTTATTTGTTGTAATAGTTTGCCGCTTCACCTATAAAGTGCGCCAGCTAAGCGGTACGGAAAATTAACCGAGGATTTAGTAAATTTCTCAATGGTCCACTTTCTATATAAATGCGTCGCGCTGAATTTGAATTATTATTTCGAAATAACGATGGCGAGCAAAAGAGGAAAAACAATTCGAAGCGGTGCACGCGAAGTTATTGCGAGCATTATAGAGGCCTATACTAGAGGAGCTGAAAATAATAGTTTGACTATTCCAATTCAAAATCGAACAGAACGCGCTGCATTTTACACTGGTGTTTCGGAAAGTAGTAGTGTAAGAAAAATTCAAAGAGAACATAATGATCGCTCATGTTCTAATTCACCTTTAAAATCTCCTGGTAAAAAAAGACCCCGATTATCATACAAAGATAAAATTGATGATGGTGATTTTCAAGTAATTCGACGAACCATGGAGAATTTTTATATAAACTTGAAGAAGGTTCCGACCTGCAAACCCTTACTTCGTGCTGCAAAGAACAAAGTGAAAGTGAAAGTGTTACAAGTGTTGTTCCGGGAATCCGCTCTAGTAGTCGCTTTATTATAGTTCATGTTGGTTCAGAAGCCGGATTTGTTCCAGGTGCTGCTTTAGCTTTTCCCTCGGGACTGACAACTGGAGACTATCATGGACAGATGAATAGAGAGAATTTTGAAAAGTGGTGGCTCGAGAAGCTTCTATCTAACATTCCTTCCAAATTCGTCAAGGTAATGAATAATGCGTCTTATCATTCTCACGTAGAAGATAAAGTGCCAACTAAATACTCTACAAAAGCTCGTATGATATCGTGGCTTAAATCGAACAATCTTGTATGTGTATCAACACGGAGAAAATATCAATTATATGAAGTAATATCAGCCAATAAGCCTAAAGAAAAAAAGTATAAGATTGACGGTCTTTTACGTAACCTCGATCAAACACCTTTAAGGCTGCCTCCATACATGTGTAACCTCAACTCTATTGAACTTGCATGGACAGGAGTAAAAAAATATATTCGAGAGCGCAACACCGGTGAACTTTCAATTACAGATTTAAATAAAATAACATTAAAAGCGATTGACTCAATATCGGCTGAAAATTGGAAATCGTATGTTAAATATGTTCGTTCTATTGGAGATAAATACTGGGAAGTAGATGGCAAAATTGAAACGGTTATTGATGATTTAGTTATCACACCGGGATCTTTAAGTAGTGACGACGAAACCTCATTATTTTCAGAGGAAAAAAACGATTTAGAAGGAATCGAACCATTAGAATCACAGCCGTCAAACTCAAAAATGGCTTAGTTTTTTTTCATATATTTTGTAAAATTGCTCATAAAGTAGCTGTCAATAAACTGCTTCAAAATAATTAATTTTCTGTTCAATACCGGGTGTCAAAAATATCTAATATTGCAATTAATATTTGAAAAACTACAGAACTCAAATTTTTCCAAAATTAACACATCAATGTAGTTATAGTAGGGGAGCCAGCACTGATTCCAGTGAACAAGATTTATCAAAATTTTAACTTATGCAGTTCGACTTTGGGCTATTCGGGTATGCCAAAAGTGACCGTTTGTCTCCGTCTGTCGTATTACTTTGTACAGAGGGCGACATTGTGAAGTACTATACAGGGCGTTTCCTAATTGCGTGCTAATGTTAAAGGGGGGTGATTCTTGGACCTTTTTAAGAAAAAAGTTTAATATGAACCTAAAAGTCTTAACTTTGGAGATAATTTTTTTTTAATCCTATCTCTGATGCTATTATAGATAAATAACTGTGTGAAATTTGATACACGTCTCATGCATAAAAGGGCATTTTTTATTAACATTCAATTTTTGAAATTTCTACCAGTGGCGTGCATATGTAATTAACCTGGGTAAATCCGTATGCTTCTTAATGCATAGAAGACGTGTATCAAATTTCATGCAGTTATCTACAATAGCATCAGAATTAGGATGAAAAAAATATGTTTTCTTTTTAAACTTTACCATCCTGTATCTCAAAAGTTAAGTCTTTTAGGACATAAAAACATCCCCTTTAACATCAACACGCAATTAGGAAACGCCCTGTATAGTACTTCATAATGACGGCCCCTGTATAAAGTAATTTGACAAACGGAAACAGATGGCCACTTTTGGCATACCCGAATAGCCCAAAGTCGAACTGCATAAATTAAAATTTTGATAAATCACGTTCACTGGATCTGATGCTGGCTGCCTTGTAAAATCTGGATTTGTAAATCGTGTATTACTGTGCTGGGTGGTCTAATAATAGCGGACGTAGGTAGTGGCCCGGGAACCGTTAATGACAGAACTCAAGAAAAATATATTTATAGGTAAATCGATCAAGAAAAATCAAAATTAAATCATTTTAAAATTCGAAAGTTCGCCGTTTTTGCAACACAAAAGAGATATAGAAGTGCGGTACACGATAGAAAAGAGACAAATATAGATAAACGTTCATTAAGCATAGTTACATTTTTTAATTATCTGAAGTGCGTATAGTCAAAAAGCAGTGCCATATTATTTAAAGAACGACGGGACACCACTGGTTTAAAGAGATTTCTTGGCCGACACTTTATTTATACCTACTTGTTATCTTTAAACTACGAGAGCGAGTAAATTCCCTAAAAATTTACCTAAATTAAAAAATTTAGTAATATACCAATTGTGGCAATTAAAATCTGAACACCAATTTGAGATTTTATGTGATTTATGTGAAATTTTGTAATCCGCTTTTACCTTTTTAATAAAGGTAGGAGAAATCACACGATCAGCTTTTGAAGGCTCTTTATTTTACAGTTGATCCGTTAGATGTTTACCCATGCCTCGTCATCCATATTCATTCGAATTAAATCAAAATTATTGTAGTAGTAAGTAGTAAAAGAAGTCCATATTCATTATGGGCATGGATGTAGATATATTGAATTAGTATTAAATAATTGCAGTACTTTTACCAGCAATAGAAGATAAAACAAAAATAGCCTTTCAAAAAGACCCATGTTAAGATTCAACAACACAAAACTTTATAAAAACATAAATACGAACTCTATGATAACAATAATGACTTGACTATGTTGATATCTTTGTCTAGCCAGTTTGTTTTAGCAATTTAATCATTTAACTTATCTCTGTAATGTATTAATAATTGTAGATAATATTTCATGTTTCGTCTTTTTCTTTTATTATTGGATTGTGAAATACTAATAGATAAGAGAAAAAGTCTAAAAATCACGTCTTTGCTATTTTCATCGATTGATGGCGCATTACGCTTCCTGTGCACAGAGAGCTGTTTGTCGAAATTAGCTTGAAAAAAATTCCTTTCAAAAATTGAATAATGGATTTGCTAAGCTAATGCGAAAACACCCTGTATGACCCCTATATAATTGCATTTTCAATAATTTAACTAAATTTTCATTTATTTCTAATTGAACAGGTCGCTTGAGAAAAAAGCGCTCTCTTTAATCGTTGTAATATCATGATACATATGACAATATTACTGCAAAAATTCTGGTAGTAGGCCTCGAAAAACAAGATATTTGCCGATAATACGATTAAGTATTTATATTTAAGTTTCAAATAAACTAGTTTTTGATTAGATTGATTAATATTTGTAAGCTTCATTTTAGCCATTGTTGCTAAGGTAAATACAAAAAAAAATGTATAGCTTCCTTGTTTTGTAGATAAAAACATACTTGTACCAGCTTGCGCCAAATATGACCATATCAATTTATTCCTGTTAATAAGTACTTTGGCTCCAGCTGGCTTCAAAGAAATTAACAAATCTCTAAATGATCAAAACATTTTAGTTTAACATTGTACTAACTTTTATTAATGGGGAACTGCACGCAGTAATATGGATCACTTGCAAGCCTTCCGCCGCTGCAATATTATGTTAAAACTATAAGAGATATGTATTAGCTTCAATGTGATTTTAATAGGGAAATATGTATAGTTGGGCGCTAAATGCAAATTTTTATGAAAAAATCAAATCTAGAGTTATAAAATAAAAGTAGATTTGTCCATTTTCGACCATTTTTTGACCACTTTTCGACGCACATGCCTTCGCATATAATTTTTTTTCCACAAAATGGCTCTTTACCGCCTTACATTGATCCTTTGTCTACGTAACTACAAAATTTGAAATGGTAAATCGTACTCATGTCTTTATATTTCCGCAGCGCGTGACCTTTTTGAACCCATTTTTAACAGAAATGCAATTTAAATTACCTATACATAACACATTTTTTTGAGGTCGGACGTGCAGGAAGTTTTTTTTAATGCGTAGGTACCGTTTCATCTTACTTTCAACTCGACTAGACCTTGTCGCTGGTTTTTCACTTTTTGCGTGCAGTTCTCCCTTAACGTTTTTATATACAAGACGAATTTTATTGATAGTTGCCAGCTTTTTATAGGAATTTTTTTACTAAAAAATAAACACCCTATAAGAAAGCTCCGAATTTTGTGAAATTGTCAACCAGGTGGTCTATTTTAACGTATAAAACTTTATATTTATTAATTAAGTTTTTTCAAACTTTGAGAATCTATACAACATTATCAACGTGGATTTATATAAATAAAAATCTAATTAAACTTAACCCTTCTGCTTTTCTATCGCAACTAGAACTGCTACTTTTACAAACAAAATTGCATTTATGAAGCCAAAATTTTCTAAAAAAAAAAATTAAATCTTACTTCTCTTTAACTTTAACTAAAGCAAATATGCTACAATTTCTATTGAGTTTCCAAGTTAGAAAATATTATTAGAAAATATAAAAAAAATACACACTTTGTACATAATTTTGAAATCTTTTAAACCTCACAATAATCTTTTCTTTGTTAAATACTAATAAAAACACACATAAAAACATATAACTTTGATTTTTCTTACTTAAATTATATAATAATTTCTATAATAAAAATTTAAACACCCTATATATTTATTTAAATGTTAAAAATGTTAAATGTTATGTTCTATTTATTTCTCTACATCATTAAGAGAGAGCTTGGTCCAAATTTTTTGTTTCTAGGATTCTGTTTGTAGATTTTAAAAAAAACAACCTCTCAATATGTACACTATAGACATAATTTAAGATCTTAAATTATTATTTGCAGAAAACATTTAAAAGTACATAGCAGGTATGTCATAAGCTGTCAACCTAGTTTTATCAGCCAGTCCACTGTGCAGCCGTCCAACGCATACCAAAAGATACAAGTTTTAAATGAGATTATAAAATATTTTTATATAGCAATACAGAGCACTCCAAAATCTGAAGTAAAACATAGGGCGTATGAACGAATAATACGAAAAAATATTAACACAAAATTTGTATTTATTCATTTATTTAATTTTTAATTTATCAAGAACTTTTACAAAAAGTCAACCATAGATACATACACAAATTAAATTTAGGATCTAACATATTAAGAAGAACACTTTCAAACTGACATAAAAAATTATTAAGCTACTATTGTAACTGCCAAACAAATAATCTTGCCTGCTTTTTGAATCTTTCCCAACTTGTGAACTGAATTCCTATAAAGGTTATTACTGGATGTATTGATATAAAACGTATTTGTAGATCTACCCTTATTTCTACCTCTTCTGAAAGAAAGCTTCTCAAAAACTCTTTATTATCAACAATATTCATAATTGATCTATATATTAATACAATACCTACTTCAATATGCTACTGTTTTAAGCTTGGAAAATTAAACATATTGCACAGCACTTTTTGATCAATTCCTCTGTGTGGATAAGCTGAAAACATTTTGTAACATAAAAACTACCTCTTTGGAGGTACTTTTGAGCCCAGTAAATTTTTCTCCCTCAGAAACACTGTTTTCGAAAAAAAAACAGTGAAATATATGTGAAATTTAAGGACAAAAACAGTTTTTTTTTAATTTTGACGTCCTTTCCGGTATAGGTACTTTATCTTGATATCGAATCTCCCTCAAATTTCCTATCAAACCTTCGTTTCAACTTGACTAAGTAGATCGGGTTTTGGTCCTGCAAAAAGCCTCCATTTTTTCGCTTTTTTACGTTTAAAAATGTAAAAAAGAACTTCCTAAATCTCCATCGCGCCTATTTTCAATAGACTTCATGAGGTCATAAAAAATGAACGTTTTCTAAAAATTTACTCGTTACTTAGATTTTTATCGTGTATCGTGGGAAATTCTAAAAAACTTGAAAAAGAATATGTTTCATTTTATTGACAGATGAAAAACCAATAATTACAGGAAGATTCGTTTAACACCCTTCGAAAGCCCCAACTGTGGTCTAAAAACGTACCAAATTTCGAAAGTTTATCTGAAAGAGTTTGTGAGATGTAGAGACTGAAAGTTAAAAATGTACAAAAAGTACGCCCTAATACTATGCCGACGACGACTACGAATAGAGACATTTTGAAAATGGCCTCGTCGAAGCGAGAGTTTATAATAAAGCCTGCTTGTCAAACATGTTTTTATGGGTGATTGATAATAAAAAATAACACTAATCATTATGAAAACTATTTATTTTTAAGGCTATACAATTTTAGATTTAAAAAAACATTATCTAGCAGTATTCTGAATTACAGATTTAATTGGATTGCCAACATTATTATTTCAAAGGGTTTCTATTCTTATACATATATGGAGGAATGTGTGGGGGGCGTGCGTGGGTTGGTGTGCATATTATTATGTGTATGTGTGTATATTAGAGCTAGACTTAAAAATCTTGACAACTAGACATTGTGGAGATGAATAATCTAGTTATATTTGCTCTAATCTGAATGATTGTTAGATATGTGAATGCGACAGATATAGCGTCATAAATTCTTATTTGCGTATGCGCGAGATGACTATTCAAGAGAATTGGTTGGACAAATACAATATAACATAAACATGCATGTAGCAAACAGTAAAAATATGGAAAAAAATGGTAAATTATCTTATCTGGAACTTCCTTCCTAGCGAATTTTTTCTCACTGAGAACACTGATTAAACTTGCATAGAGTTATTTGGCAATAAGATTATACATATATTATATAAATTAAAATAAATTTAACTTTATTTGATAAAGTGAAGGCATGTTCTTAGTACTTTGGAGAAAAAAGAGATAAAGCCTTTTAAACAGAACTTTGCTGAAAATGAAACTTTCTCCTTTCAAAAAAAATTAAATACAATTTACAAAAATTGTGCTCATAGATCCAACTGTCAAATTCCGTTAAAAATTACCCTGATACTCCAGAGGTTAATTATTGAATTTATATTCTAGCTATTGTGTAATAAAATAAAATGAGAGACTTGCTTTTGTGACACGTAAGCGTTAATACAATAAAGATTACCAATTTTATGAATCGCAATTGCTAATAATAGTCCCAGATCCGGAGATAAACTAGGATAAACTCAGTGTCTGAAGCCATTGTTATACCAGTAGATTAGCACTGGCTATTTTATTAAGGGTATCTATTATTTTCCTGCAGCCGGCTTATTTCCGGTAAGAAATCGAGCAATCCCAAAACGACAAAACAGTTACGAAAAAGATAGTAAGACCAAGAAATAAATGCCTGCATTACGGATAGTGCTTCTAAAGAACAAAAATAATTTATACGTTGCCTGGCATTCATTATAGAAAGAGTATTTAAGGTAGTTTAATATCAGAATTCCACTGCGACTTAGGAATTACTTTCATAAGAAAATGTATTGCAACCTGTATTATGGTTTTATGGTTTATTAAAATGAAAATGTCTGCTGTCCCTTTTTCCGAGATACATATATGTATTTTCAAATTTCTTTTTTCGATAGCTCGTTAAGGGCTGTTAGATAATGTCATACAAGTCGAGATTATTATTTTCCTTAAGCTCTAAAAACCAAAATTATCTTTTTTTTCATAGTAAGCTTTGATTGCCTCTGGCTGCCACAATGAAACAATAGACAGTAAAGGCAGACTTTCTAACATTGAACTAATTATTAAATTAAGAGACACAGTTGACGGGAAAGTCATAAAGATGTTTTTAAAAATTCATGACACATGCCTGCGTATGTTTTCCTCATATTTTTCATTCAGCCTTAAAGTATCACGGGTAACTTTTCTTAAGTTGTTTCCGTTGATTCTATTAAGAATATCTCGTAACCTCCGTTCTGGTGAAAAAAATTCTTACACCTCATTGTTTTCGTATGCCCACAAATAAAAATGGGGAGGTGTAAGGTCTGGTGACCTCGCTGGCCAAGCAATGGAATTATTATTAGAAATAACTTTATTGACAAAAGTGTCTCTAAGAACTTCTGTAACCTCTCTAGTATTGTAAGCTGGACATTAGCTGGGATGATTTGGTAGAATAATTTGTTCTTGTAACGCTGCAGATGTTTATTTTGTTCCAATTCGATTATTTTCGAAAATGAAAATCCTGTTCAAATGATTGTCAAAAATACAAAAAACCAAGTTTTATTCTGTTACAAAACTAGTAATCTAGACTTATTCCAAATTACCCATAATGGCATATATAACACATGGCACAGAAAAAATGTGAAAACACAAATAAATTAAAGAATTTGAAGGTAACTCCAGTAAGCGAATAATGACAAGCAGCTTTCTTTTCTTTCATTACTAGGAAAAACAATAATTTTGGTTTTAAGAGCTTAAGAAAGGTAATAATCTGACTTGTAGTACATTATTCGAGAGCCTTAACGGGCTTTTTCAAAAAATGCAAAAATCGAATATGGCGTCCATAAGAAACCTGAAAATTCGTAAATCTATCTCGGAAACATGGAGAGCTGAAATTTTCATTTTACCTCCTACATTTCATTCGGCTTATCTTGAATTATACTTTCTACACAGGCTGTATATTCAGTGGTTGATAAATATTTTTCAGTTGTTATTGGAAGTGAAAAATGATGACCCAAGGCAAGAACTTCAGCAATATCCTGTGGAATTTCAGTGTCAGATATATATATATATATATATATATATATATATATATGTAAATATATATATATATATATATATATATATATATATATATATATATATATATATATATATATATATATATATATATATATATATATATATATATATATATATATATACATATATATATATATATATATATATATATATATATATATATATATATATATGTAAATATATATATATATATACATATGTATATATATATATATATATATATATATATTTAAATATTTATATATTTCTATATATATATATATACATATATATATGTATATATATATATATATATATATATATATATATATATATATATATATATATATTAGAGGTGTGAATTTTTACCTCTTTCATAAGAAAATTAATTATATTTATATTTATAAGAAAGAACTAAAGATAAGCTTTGCTGAGGCAGATACCCCAATAGCAGAATGGATCCTTAGCACTGAAACAAACATAGCGTCATATTTTGGTCGTTTCTTGACACAGTGGTGAAGGAAGCAGTAATTTCCTCATCTTTAGTTCTTTCGTATATAACTTTTTACGACCAAGAACCGCACAGAAATTGATATTTCTGTTTTCTTTTATATATATGTATATATATATATACATATATATATATATATATATATACATATATATATATACACATACATATATATATTTACCTGTAGAAAAAATTCATTCTATAGCCCTTTAAATCCGGTTAAAAATGAGTTATGCTCGCGCATATCTCTGACACATAAAGAAATTAATCCCAATTATATTTCTAAAACTACAATTCTATAGTTTCTTACATATCTTTTTACATTTATCACACTATTAAAAAAAAAATTACTCCATCAATTAGTCTGCATCGCAATGTGTATTTAAAACAGACAAAGAACGAGCCAAACAAACGATGATCGATTGCCGCCAGAGTAATATTAATTTACACCGACCAAAAGACAGGTTGTAGCCAAAATGTGCGCAATAAGGGTTAAAATTGTTAAAATTTGCTTACAAAACATGGGTTTTTAGTCTCTTTCTATTCATTGTAAACCAGGCCATTGCATGTCAAGTTAATGCGGTTGAATTTGCGTGTCGGACGGTTATTAACTATTAAGTTATGTGTAGAAGGGCTGCATGAAGACAAATATTATATACGTGTGGTAAATAGAGTTTTTTATTAGACGTATATCCGCTTATATAAAAAATATGAATGTAAATGACACTTTATGTAAAAACAATGTAAAACTTTAATTAAAAGTTAGGCGCGTGGGTGCTTTCCGAACGGGATTTGCTCAGCCGTTTCGAATATAGATTGTATTCCAAATTCCGTTTTTAAACAAAAGGACGATAAGTGAGCTAGGAGAATGTTTACATATATTTCGCTTTTGATTTTAAAATTGGCATTAGCTGCAATACTGTATGTAAAAAGTTAAACTTGAAAATGAAATCTAGAATAAGAAATTAAAAGTATTAGGCCTCTCCTTAATTTCTTTAAAGCTAATTGTTATTTAAAAATTATTTTTTGACTATTTTCGCACTCTAAAAACCTCTGAAAACATGTTTTTAGGAGGATATTAATTTCATATTAATAGAATAGTTTCTGTACCATAAGTTGAAGGTATCAGTTGGCACTTTATCCCATCAAGGGCTCCAAATTTCGGTGGTTTGTGGGGGCCTGGTCTCAAATTTCATCTTAATCAGGTTGTTGTAACTGGCCTTACTTATGAGAATTTCAGCACTGTTTTAGCTCAAATAGAAGGGATATTTAAGTCCCTATCACTATCATCTATATCAACGGAATAAGGAATCTGTTTCTAACATTCAGTCGCAAGTAAAATGAATTAAGAACTATCCTAATTTGTTGAAAGTTGGCAGCCTAGTAGTTGTACAAGAAGATAATGTTCCAATATGCAGATGGGAAATTAGGCGTGTCGTAGAGCTACACACAGGTTCTGTTGGTGTTACAAGAGTTGTGACTGGTCATTGTATGCAAATGCGCAGTTTTAAAAGTGTGCGTATTACCTTTAGATTAAAATCACAGAAAAACGATATTAAAAAATATGTTGTATTTATTTTTGTATACCACAATAATATGTATTGTTTAGGATATAGACATATGTATTTCAGGGTAGGACGCATATTCAGGCCAAATTAAGTTTAGAATTGGCAAGCACGCCAGGTCCTATAGACGTCTCTGAGTTTTCTCTTTTGAGCCTTTTTAAGTAGTAACTGTTAAACTTAATATGTAAAAAATTAAAAAAAAATCAAGTAAATGTACAGGCCGCTTTTATCAGCAAGAACCTTCAGCAGAACCTGATGGAGACAGGCGACATCAAATCGGAGGGGCCGGCACTTGTACCAACTACACAGCGTTACGATCTTCGGCCAAGGAATAAATTAAATATTGACCAAGATCCTATCAAAATCACCAACAGTCGCCCATAACCAACTAATGTATTGCCAAATCTATCAAAAAACATATTTCTTTATCCGTGAATCTTTGCGTGTTAACATTAAGTTTGTTGTTGTAAAACAAGAAAGTAATTTCGATTTAAATCAATAATATCATTTATCATGTACGGCGTAAGTTCCAAGTAACTGATGTCATTTAATGTTCAAAATTTATTTCCGAATATTCCGCCATCTGGTGTTCTATTATTAGTTCAAGAACTTCTTACAAAAAAAAATTAAATATTTTTGGTATGAAGTATTATGTATTATAATTATTGTATATACGTAAGGAAGGTTTAATAATGGGGAACCCTTTAAGTCCAATTTTTACCGACATATTTATGGACCATTTAGAAACTAAAGTTCATGAATTTTTTCATGAACATTTTTGGAAAGTTTCATCTATTTGTAAAAATTTCATTTATTGATATAGGTATGTTGTTGTTATATTAGCATGTTTTACTGGTACTGACAGTGATTATTTTTTGTAAAATAAATTAAGTGGAAATTTTAAACAAGTGTTTTTGTTTACTTTATTAAAATGGAATTTCATCAAGTATCTGCTAGTTCAGTATAGCTATATTTTCTGTGTTGATAGCCTACTTTGAAAATAATATAATCAACAATATGTACAAATTTATCCAACGAAAACCAGACAAGCATTAAATTTTCTAGATCTAAACCAGTACTGAATTTTCAACCATCAAGTAGTGCAGTTTTACCTTTGATCCAGGGTATCACAGATAAAATTGCAAGAATTCTGCGGAGATCCAACATACGTAAAATCTTTAATACACCCAAAAAGAGTAGACAAGGGCATTTTTCCCGAAAGCTGGAAATTTTCTCATGTACAGCCCCTTCCCAAAGAGGGATAGAGACCCATATCCCTCCTCCCAATTATGAGTAAAGCAATCGAGAATTATATATCAATAATGACCTTTTAAATTGCTTTGAAAAGTATAAACTTATACACGACAGTCAATATGGCTTCCACCACCAAAGATATACAGCAGATCTTCTCACCTTCGTAACCAAAAACTGGAACAAGCCCATCGAATTCCACGGAGAAGGCCAAATTATTGCCCAATTTGACCAAGTCGCATGACGCACAATCTTCCTGCCTAAGGTTTTCATTCAAAACTTTGTACTTGCTATGCCAGTTTTCTCTCCAGCAGAAGGATTTCTATAGTGGTTGACGGTAATTCATCAAACTTTCACCAAATCAACGCGGGCGATCCATAAGGTTCAGGGCACCTATCTTATTCCTTCTGCAATAATCTGCTTTCTCCTACCAGCAATCCTATTCACAGCTATGCTGACGATAGCATACTCCACTCTAATATACAATGAACAAACTAATTATTAGATTAATTTCAAATTTCGTGCAAGCATTAAGAGTGATATAGAGATAAACTGGTAAAGTTGTGGTACGAATTAAAGATGGCGGAACAATGGCAAGCAAATAATTTTTTAAAAGAAATCTTATTCAATTGACTTGAAGTTTCGTAGAAAAATTAGATGTAATATAGGTATAAACTTGTACGAAGTCAACATGACGGAACAAAATGGTAGAGTGGGTCAATGTAAACTACTTATTGAAATTATTTTATAAATTGTACCCAAAAATCAAGTGTGGTATAGGTAAAAACTGGTAAAATGGAAGCCAATAAGATGGAACAAAATGGCTCCGAATAAAAATGTTTAAAAAGACAGTATATATATATATATATATATATATATATATATATATATATATATATATATATTTGTGTTACTAAATTACTATGTATTGAAATAAATTGGTTCACACTTCACTTTCGAAATAAAGGAAGATTTTTGTAATATATTGATGAAATCAAAAATTAAAGCTACTTATAATAATGTTAGATTATTATTTCCCTAGGGATGTAAGTTGACTTACATCCTGTCGTTAAGGGCAACCAATACCTTGTTGAGTAACGTTCACTTACGTCTGTCAAAGCAGTGTCAAAATAGGTTGCTTACAATACAGGGAGGGGGCAAAATTTGTTATTCTCTGCCCATCATGTCCCCACTTTTTGTATGCTACTAAGTCAAGGAATTGAAAAAGGCCACAGTAAAGACTTTGCAATACGCATTTGCTTTCCACAATATTGCCCGAAACCTACGACACGTGGCTTTCTACAGCGAACTTCATTGCGATTTTTTTTACGATGCCACTTAAAATTATTTGTTCCTGGTCTTATATTTAATATTTAATACACTATTTCCGACGTTTGTGTTTAATATTTATGTCCAGGAGTAGTGAAGTCGATAAGAAAGGCATTTAAAAGACTTTCTTCGGCGATAAAATATATTTCTTCCAATACACCTGCAACTTTCTTTAAACCACTGATTGGCAATAGCCAAAGTAGTGGCAATGTCTAAAGTTACGGTCTTCGTGAACCCCCATTTACAGGGGGGTATATTGATTTATTGATGTTTCAAAAATTTTTAGCAGACCCAAAATATTATTTTAAATGAAGCAACCTGTGTATTCTTTCCATATTAATTCCCGCAAAAAATATCTATTCGCTAAATTAAAGTATCCGCCAAATTGACGACAGCTGTCAAAGTTATTCCACCAAATTGTGAGGGTATCCTAGGTGCTTTGGCAGTGCATTCAAAATAGACAAAAAAGCATTGCCTACCCTATAAATAGTTGGATAATCAAAATTCTATAAATTTTCAATAATTATATCTTTTTTTTATATAGATTCTGCTATAAAATTCATGATTAAAACATCTCATACGACGATCTTGGCAAGTAAAGAACGATCACTGTAACAAATCTTATGGAAACCAAAATCACTGGTTTTGTACGAGTGTGACAAAGATCTTAAAAAATAGTACCCATACTACAGAAAAAAAAACATTAGTCTGCTTGTAGTTGTTAATCTGGAATCAGCTAATCACTGTCACCACGGAACCCAAATTGTATTTAAAATCGCAAGCAGAAAATAAACTCATAAGTCTTAATGGTGTTTATTAATATGAATATCGAAACATTAATATGGGTATTCAACATAGAAATCAATGTGTTTGGATTGACCAGTTGAAATGTACACATATATTTGTCGGGATACAGTTAATTAATTTGGACGTAAAATTTTTATTTTGATATCGTTTCGATCGACATTTATTGTTTTCGTTTCGGGGCTCGGAATAGAACTGAATTTTCAACGATTAATGGACAAACTTAAAATGAATGAAGGCAGGCAGTGAGTGCTGTGCAGACTGGAACCGTGTGAAAAGTTTTTTACTTTTTCGTTCTACATGTAGAATTTCAAAGTTCTCATCGAAAGTATGATTTTCCTGAATTAGAGTAATTGGAATTATCTTTATGCTTTCTGTAACCTAATTTATGCTCACTAATTCTTTTTTTAAGCATTCTGTCTTTTTGTCCATTTTTGAACAGGTTCTACAAATTAACTTGTAAACACCAGATTTATTGTGTATTTTTTTCGACATATTTTTTTGATATATCTACCAAGGCTGTTGTTAGTCCTGAAAGCTGTTGCATCTTTATTTTTTTTAAATTAGCAACATCCATATTATTTTTCTTGTATAAGTAAAAATATGAAATTGAGTATTAGTAGGATAAACTAACTATAATGCTCTTTTATATTGTTTCTTTTCTACTATTTTGTATATGAGATTTTCGATAACTGTTATTGACCGCTTATTATATTTAACTCTATATTATATTATTATTATATATTAATTATATTATTATTATTTCATTGCTTAGAGGTATGTTGATCAGTCTGTGAACAAAACTGTTATATGCTGAAATTTTATGTGAAAATGGTATTGTGTATAGTAATGTCTGTATGAGATCGTTTATGGAAAATTTGAAAGCCGTTTTTATTGTTCTTTATAGTTATTGTTAAGTCTAAGGTATTAATTTCGTTATCATTCAGCTGTAATAGTTATATTTTTATTAAGGGAATATTCATGAATTTTATTAAATGGTCCATAAATATCTTGGCTAAAATTGGATTTAAAGGGCTTCCCATTATTAGACATTCCTTACTTATATACATAGTCTCGTTAAATTCAAAATAATTTTGATCCAAAGAGGTCGACAAGGCCTCTAAGATATCCTGTTTATAAAGTGGATTAACATTGTTTTTGGTAAGAAGTTCTTCAACTAATAGTATAACATCATATGATGGTATACTCGTGAATAAATTTTGAACATTAAAAGATATCAGTTTGGCGTTACTTGGAATACCCAAATTATTGATTATACTTATTAATTTAAAACTATTTTTTATACTGTATTTAGGTTTAAAATTACAATAGAATTAGAATGCACCGCACGCCACTGATCCATGGATTTTATTTTTGGAAATATATGTATTATTCTAAAGAGAAATAACGAAGCGATTTTCACGTGTAATGTAAAGTGTTATAATAACGTATTCATTAGCCTAATGCATAATCAATTCGGGGCGCATCCCAGGTTTATAATGTAATCGATTGTAATCGTATAGCAAAACTGAGAACTCTATAATAATTATATAGAACTAAACTAATACAAATTCAAATCAAATGTGTAATGTAAATGATAATAAACCAGGTTTAAATATATGAAATTACTACGAAGCAAATTGCTAAGCTAATTTAGCACAAAGTACCTACCTGTTTAAAATTCAAACGTTTAGAGCTTTCCGTTAAATCTGAGGAGCAACTTTATTCCATCTTAGAGCATATTATGCACAGATAATACATTCTTTTTCTTTGCCTTTTATTTGTTTTGCTATTTAAAATAATAAATGTAGCGAGAGATCAGAGACTACACAGCATATATCATCTGACTGCACTTACCTACTAAACATACTACCTCCAGCGACATAACTAGGTGTGTAACATCATACACCAGAAGCTAGCCAATAAATACGGGTTCCTGAACACCTTTGTGCCCTATTATAAATACCAACCAAGTTCAAATATTCCTTTCAAACTGTACTACGACCGGGAAATTATCACCGATAGACGGGTGACCAATAATCGGCCTGATGTGGTACTGTTAAATAAGGAAACAAAGACAGCTTATTTGGTAGACTTCGCTATACCCAACAATATCAACGTGTTGGTTATATATCAAGAGAAAAAGGCCAAATATGCGGAGCTGTCCATTGAGATACAGCAGATATGGCGACTGAATAAGGTTCGTGTGATACCGATCATTGTATCAGCAACTGGACTAGTTCCAAAAACGCTAGAACCGAAACTTATAGTTCTGCATACTAACCACCAAGTCAGTCCTGCTGAGTACAGAACAACACATAGAAGTAATAGAAACCAGCCCACTCCTTTTGTGAATGCATCCGAGATGGGCTTGGAAACCAACATTTGTTGAGAAACTGATTGTCAATTTCGATAATAATAATAATAATAATAATAATAATAATAATGCGGAGCAGTGTTCCATCACGCCATCTGCACGAAATTTGAATTAATTGATAAAGTAAGACCGTACTTACCTCAGGACTGCATGGAGAACAACGAAGTAAAAATTTACTCGGATAAGACCATTTATACCGACCGATACGCAAAGTTCATACCAATTTATAATACTATAAATGGTTCATTTGTGTTCAAATCTGGTTCGAATAGGGAAGAAACATTCCAAAAGCAGGGGTTAATTAAAAACTTTTATAATTAGTTTTGCTGTGTTCTGATCGTAGTATCCAGATATTTTCGTTGCTAAATTGGCAGTATAAAATGAACCATCAATCTAAAAAATATATTCAAATTGTAATATGCCTTACGAAAAAGTCAATGCCTGGAAAAGAAATGAAACACGAACAACACAAAAATGGCTTGTTTATTGTGCATTCAATAACTAACATTTATCGGTCAAATATTGTTCGTGGGCTTACAACGAAAGAGCACTAAGTCAAATGTGAATACAATTGACTTAGTGCTTTTTGCTTGTAAGGCTATGTTCTATATTTAATTAAAAATGAATACATATATATATATATATATATATATATATATATATATATAATATAATATAATATAATATATATACATAATTTTGTGTAAAATTTATGAGCCAGAACCAAAAAGCACACACAACTGGAAGTATTAATGCATACAGGTATATGTACTTTAATTAACTACTTACTTAATAGTTCATGTTCTATTTCTAAATAATTTAGTATAAAATGATACGTATAAACTCTCTACGGTACGGTATGGTGGAAGAGCCCTTGTTTGAGAGGTCTAGTCGAACATAAACATATTCATTGGTCTAGGCATGAGCTAAAGAGCCAAATTTATCTTAAAATGTAATCAGTTTAAAATTCGAAGTACAGATACTAAACACAGTGGTAAGAGATGGAGTTTTAAGTTTTTTATTTTAGCTTACAAATATATAAAAACCCTAAAAACAAATTAGAATTAATGTTAAATGATGTTTAAAAACCAAAGAACCCTAATGGATATAATCAATATTAAATTTGTTGTATTGGTTTCCTGTTGGAGGACGTAGCCTATAGACATATATAATTGATTTCTTAAGTTTTTGGATTTATTATAATGTTTAAAATTTTTACTTTTTATCAAGTTTAAACCTTATTTTATGCTTATGAAATCAATAATAAAACATACCTTACATTATTTGTTACAAAACAGGCCTTAATAAATCATCACATTTTTGTAAACAGCTGATTCCAAGCCACATAAATATTGTTAAAAATCAATCCAAATAACCAACTTTAGATTAAAGCAAAAATTAAGTAACGATATATTATAAATTTGCAAATAAACTGAAAGAAACTAGATGAAATTCCCATAAGATCTATATAATAGCAGAAATATATCATTTCTGCAGATGCAAAATGGACTACAAGGAGAATTGCTTTCGATTATGTCACAGGGTACCCTCCTGCGATCATGATTTCTGGGCCTCTACCCTTATCAGGTAGGCTTGTACCCAGGAGTAGTATACAAGGCGGGGTACTGTGACCGAGGATGGCCTGTCTGTCCAAAGATTGGGTGTGTCCAACTTCTTCGGCGACGAAGTGACACAATCCTGAAAAATTCCTGAAAATGGCCGAAGAAGAAGTGGTCGACAATGACCAGAGGCTGTTGACCAGAAGGGCCTTATTAGTGTACGGGTTCAAAAAGGCCTTGAGACCCCTAGGGGAGTTTTTTTTATGGGGATGGTTTTAGGGTGTTTTTATAAGGATGTAAATAGGTAGATGCAAAAAAGACTTTTATATGTGAAGTGTCTTTTTGGCACTCACACACATGCACCCCTATAATTATTACTAATTTGTTTCTTAGAAAAAAAAAAGCCCACGCGCCCGCCTGGATTCGAACCGTCGACACCGAGATTTGTTTTTTGTCAAATTTTTAACTTCTAGACTACTACCGCCATGCAGTACGTCGTAATAAGTAAACAATTTAGATGATCTTGTTTATCTTTTAAACGAGCAATAATAGTAATAATACGCAGTTATACAGTACAACACATGTGGTAAAAAAAAATAGAATGTTTGTAGGGCTTCACGCCGCACCTCTGGTATAATTTCATGAGCCTAGCCTAGCCTCGTCGGACCGTCGAAAGAAAACTCTCGATTTTTCATAAAAATTTTATTTAGCTATAACTATAAAATTCATGTATTATTATTATTATTATTAATAAACAAACGACCAACTGTATGTATTTAATATTTTTTATTTGTTTTTTTTTTCAACTTTTTGTTTGGGTTAGGGTTTACATTAGGTTGGTGGTGGTGTTTAAATTGCTGAGTGTTATAATATGTTTCATGTTTAATTCTGTTCCAATATTTTCTGGTAGTAGCATCCTCTATTTCAGCGCTGTGAAATCTCCAGTTCATTTCTTCCCACTCCCATGGTGTGCGTGGTTGTGCTTGATAGAGTCGAAAACAATCAGTGGTGGAATCCGTCACTATTGCAGATTTAATGTCAAATAGTTGCTTTGCAGATGGTACAGGAGGGCAACTACTGCTACTACTACAACCACCACCAGATATCTAAAATGAAAAGTCTAAGAATCTGACATGGACTCCCTACAGTACAGATCAATTGGTTCGGTATTTAATGTAGATGGTAGACTGTGTTTTTTAATTGATGACTCACAGAAGCAAAAAAAACGTTGGCAGCTGAAGCAAAATCTGGAACCATGTACATGAGTACATAGCGTAATGGGTTTAATTTTTTTGTAAATATCCTTATCACCAGTCTAAAAAGAAAAAATTAATAGATAATTTTTATCACTGTTATTATTATTATTATTATATTACCATTTTTGATTGAGACTAATGAACAAGAGGCCTGCAGTCAGCTGTAGACTACTTGTGACAAGAGAAGAACAAGAATACCAGTTTACAATTAAGATATTAAGCTAATCATGAAATCCCCAAGGTAATGTGTCTGTGTAACTATAATTTACAATTCGCTTATCATCGAATGGACTTAGTGCAGTTTTAACTTGTTTCATTTTATAAACGTTGTGTTTTTCAGACCTAATATAATTTTGAGGGACATCAATAGTAATATTGTTAAATAAACATTCGTAATAATCATCAAATGATATGCCTTTTAAAGCTGAAGATTGAACTCCCTTAGCTTTTTTGACAATTCCTATATTTGAAACCATATTTTTAAACTGATTCGCGTTTATGCTTTTGTCAGCGATGTTTTTATCAGTATCATTGTTTTTAAGCAATTTAAAACAATACATTTTAGAACGTAAACCAATAAATTCAGTCATAATATTTCCATTATTTTCGTCTTTCATTAGTCCGTAAATCTTTTTATTTTTAAGTGGAATATCATATACATTATTTTTAGGATAGTCAGATGTATCAAATAAGTGTATGTCTTCTTTAATGTGAGCATAAATATCAACATCTGAAAATTGATATATTAAACTATCTGTATCAGTGTATAATAATTTTTAGTTGGATTGAAATTTTGGTTTAATATAATTGTAATGAAAATTGAATAAAATTGTTTTCGAAATATCCAAAATTGACATTCCAATATAAATGGGTTTATTAAATTTAATATTTAATCTATTCATTTCAATAAGAATCATGTCTTTATCAAATATTTCACAACTATGAAAATTAGGTTGAGAGATATAATAATTTGCGCCAAAACGTCCTGACCATTTATTAACCACTTTTACGTCTCGGTATTTTCTTACATTTTCAATGGTTTTACCGTAAGGTGCATTATTCATGAGTTTAAAAAAGTTCTTCTCAAAATCATTTTTGCTACGTTTACGTAGTTCAATATTTAAATCAATATAGGTTTTTAACCATGGAGATTGTTTAAATTTTAAACATCTATAAATATTTCCAACTTTAAGACCCAGCTGAATAGCTTGTTGTAAAGCTATATAATGAATAACATATTATTTTTTTTTGTCATAAAGTGTATTTAATAATTTGGGAATAAGAGTCGCATCTTTATGTAGGTCAAATAAATTTTTGGGATATTAAAGATCTAATTCAAAAATGTAACTATAATCAGAATCAGTGGGTATTTCTAAAATATTTAACTCATGATAAATATCCTCAATCCATTGAAAATCTCCAGTGGGTAGAGGATAACTCATGGCAGCTCCATATAAGTTGTTTACGTCAAAATACATAAGATAAGTAGTTGGTTCGTGAGGTTTATAATCACTGCCCAAATATTTATTATTAGCCTTACCATATCTATTAGAACACTGAGAAATACCACCTCTAATTCCTTTTTCAATAAACATAATCATATCAATGTCAGTTAATAAATCAAGCTTTACTTTAGTTATTTTTAACATGCTGTCAAATGCCAAACCAGGAGCCGTAAAATAATGTAAACTATCTAACTGGTAAGTATTTAAACAAATTTTCCGAAAATTCTCAAAAACATCGACGAGAAGTAAGACATCAGTTTTTAAATAGAGTTCAGCGTATTGTTGAAGAGTCTGAATATTAAAGGTGTCCCACACTTGGCATGCATGTTGATATTCCTCTGGTGAAATGGAGGATTATGAATTTTGCTAAAAAATTTTTCAATCGGTGGCAAACATTTTGATTGCAACTTTTCCCAACAGTCAACATATTCATATGGAAAAACCCCTTTTCGTGTAACTAACTTAAATTGTGATTCATTTTTATAAAATCGTTTTGTAACTGTTTTCTGATCATCATTTAGATATGAAGCTAATTTATTTAAACTACTAGCCATAAATTTGAAAGAGTCTAAAAATCGAAATTGAATGTTGGAATTTTCAATATATTTTGTAAATGAAATATATTTCTCTTTATTGATAGGAAGTATACTTATTTTTCCTTTTATATCAGTACAAAGGGTTTTTATTATGAAATGACTGTCGTAGCCAGAGAGATTGTGAAATATTACAGGGATAAAGGGTTTATTTTTAAAGTTTAAATTACAAGAATTGTGTGCAGGTCCCCTATAATTTCCAGTTAAGTGGCAGTGATCTTTAACTTTGAAATCAGACTCTGAAAATGGTTTCGAACAAATGTGACAAACCGTTGAGCGATAAAAAGTATTATTTTCTTCTTGGGTTAATTTATTCATGGTAATAGTATTTGAATATATAGACTTTGTTTTTAAAGCAATTTTTTCAAGTTTCCTTACAAACCATGCCTGACAGTCTGTTCCAGTGTGCATTTGAAATGTAGAAAGAGAGTCATCAAAAGAACATTTTAAATAAAATGCAATACTAAAAGGTTCATGTTTTTGATACTTTTTGGTTTTATTTGTTTTATTTGTATCATTATAACTTAGAAGCAAACTTTCCAAGTCTGCATAAATTACAAAAGGAACTTCCAATCTATTTGAATAATTTTTAAAGGTTAAAGTCTTATCATTTTCTGTAGGTAAAGTTATTTTAGACTTATTTACAAGTTGACATTCAGTTGAATGTTTTAATAAAATTGATTCACTTTTAAAATGATTAAAACATCGCTCACAAAACCATTTTTTATTTTGTACATTTCCAACTTGTTTGTTTAATAATCGACTTAAATTTTTAATACAGACAAAATGAAAATGGTTTAAACGACTACTACTGTTAATATTGTTTTCAGAATAGCTAATTTCCTTAGAGTTATTACAAGGTAAAATTAGTAAATTGATTTTTGTGGGAAAATTTGTTTTGGTCAAAGTTAATGGTAAAATTGTTTGTTTTTCAATGCAAAATACATTTATAGCTAACCTGTTTAGAGATTCAAATTTTGGGATATCTTTTAAAGTCATAGGAAAGGTAATTTCATTGTATTTTAAAACTTGACTGAAATGAGGATAAGACGATGTACGATAAACATTTTTGTACTGAGGTGGTGGATGCAAGGCGCAAACCACAGACCACAAAAAACAATATGAATCATTATTTTTAATATTTATTACGCTCTTAGTTTTTTGAATAAATTTAGGTACTTCTACATATGTGCTGAAACCTACTGTAATTGGATTATATTTATTTATATTAACTTTTAGATACCAAATTTCACACAAAGCCCAACCACTATCTTTTTCTTGAAAGTCCTCTAATTTACATAAAATTTTATCAACAACGTTCTCTTGAAACCATTGAAAAATATTTGTATTATGGTCAATAATATTATTTTTTGTTGAAAAATGCTTTACTGATGTTTCCAGATTTTGAGGTTTTATAAATAATCCCGAAAACACAACGTTTACTTTTAACAAACAATGATTAAACTCTTTTTTAACTCTGAAAGAAAAAATCCTAAATGCTTGTCGTAAAAATTCTTTTGGTTCTTTAAATTTTAAATTTGTGATAATTCCGGACTTAATTCTACCATTAAAGCAAGAGTCTATGTCTTGCCATATTAACTGCCTTTTGGCTAAAACTTTGTTACTTTTACTTTTCATTTTAAACGTTTGCAAATAGTTTTTTAAAATACTTAGATTAGTTTCAACTTTGTTATAATTATTGACATAAACCTTATTTTTTAAAGCTTTTTTTAAAATAAAAATAGTTTTTTTAAGTAAATGAATATGGTGTCTGTATTCTTCTTTCGTTTTAAGTAGTCTACTCACCAATTCAGTTTTTTTGAATATTTATCCATTGTTGTTGTTGTTGTTGTTATTGTTGTTGTTGTTGGTATCTAAGTGCTGTATGCTTCTGCTGGCTACTTGACTAGTCTGAGATTTTCATTAAT
>JAUTXW010000742.1:0-24234 GCA_030620095.1 Kuschelorhynchus macadamiae
AAGTGCGGAAAAAATTTGGAGAGTGAACCGAAGCTAAACAAGTTTAAGAAAGTTCCCGAATGTCACTTTCACAAGGATCCATATGGCACTACTTGGCATTGTGCATTATCAAACACCAAGTTGTTATATGGTTATAAATACTGTTTTTTTTTGTTTAAAGATCAAATGAGTAACTGTAAAAACATAGGAAATAAAACGTATATGAAAAAAATATTTATTTATAAGTCACTCTACATTATTTTTATCTATCCAACTATTATAATTATCACTGAAACTTAACCATTTTACGAATACTCTATTGTTTTTACGTTTTAACACCTTTTCAACTAAATAAATGTCTGGATATTTAACTTTTTGCAATTGAAGTTCATAGAATCCTTCTTTAATGTCTTGTTTTTTCTGCATCTTGAAGTAGGTATGTCACTGGATTTGTAAGTTAAACTTTTTTTGATCTGAGAAAATTCGGTTTGGATTTATAAAAAATTTGCACTTATAGTGTGTTATTAGTATAGGTTTTTAATATAAAAAAACATAACATATTTTAATATTTTATTTAATATTATCAGAATAATATGAAACCTTTATTTCCCCCTGATGTTCCAAAAGAATACTGTTAGTCGATACAAAAGTGCAATTAATAGATTTTTTTGATGATGATTTGTGCAATTTTTTCTGATTTACAAATTTTAGATGCGATGCAATTAATAGATTTTTTTTGATGATGATTTGTGCAATTTTGTCTGATTTACAAATTTTAGATGTGATATTTGAATGATTAAATAAAACTATAAAATCATTCTTGATCAATGATGCCCGCTCCGACGTCGATTCCATATTTGGCCCGATCTTGAATGGATTTCAGCGTAGAATCCTTGTGGTATTTCAATTTGCTGTGCCTGTGTGCAATTTTTGATGATGGTTCAATGGTGTGGTCTTCTACACTGAAAAGATCGAATGAGCCGCTTCAGAGGTAAATTGTCTAGGAGCTGAGCCTTGGGTGTGTTTTTTCTTAATTTAATCTGAAAAAAAGTAAATTTAGTTATTTATACTAATAAGATTGGTATTCAACAAATTTATTAATTTAATGCCTGCCTGGGATAGTTGGTTTTGTTGTTGTTGTTGATGATGACTCTATGTTTAATTCGTTCTAATCTACGAAATTCCCTTTTTACACTTTTTGAAGCACCTATCGGACTTTCGCAGTACCAAATGGTTGGATACGTAATGGATAGGATCATAAGTTTCGAATGTTCCATCTTCATCCCAGCTATAATCAACCAATTGTGATGATGATGGCACTGCTGTTGTTGTTGTTGTTGTTGTTGTTGTTGTTGGTGCTGTTGTCAACGATGACGACGACGACTACGACGACGATGATGATGGTGCATCAAAAAGTTTGGTTCTTGGTGTAGTCATTCTTTTTTGATTTATTCTAAAAAAAAATAAAAAAATAGTAATTTTTTTGTATATCCTGTTTATTATGATATTTTTTATATATTTAATTTTTTAGAATATAACCTTTTAATATTGTGGTTTACTTTTTTGTTCTAGGTGCTTTATTCGAAACAGATAATAGATAAATTAGAAAAATTAAAAACATGAATATTGTTTTTTTATTAGGTAAATTTTAGTTTTAAGGAAATCACCATGGTAAAGTATCTGTATATTTGTAATTGACGATTCTTTTATCGTCGTAAGGATTTAGAGCAACTTTTGTCTGATTAAATGTATAAACTTTATGTAATTTTGATACAATCATTTTTTGATTAACATTATTACGAGTATTATTAAAAATACGTTGATAATAGTCATCAAAAGTTATAGTTTTAAGTGCAGTTTTATTAATTCCCTTTGCTTTTTTATAATGTTATAATTTTGAATAAAATTATCAGTTTCTTTTAAATCTATTCCTTGATTTTTCATTTTTTTATATCTTTTCTAATTCCATTTGTGTTTTATATACTTTTATGGAATACGTTTTAGATTTAAGACCTATAAATTCTAACATAATTGTTCCATTTAGTTCATCTTTCATTAATCCTAAATTTTTTTACTTTTTGAGGGCATATTGTATATACGTTGTTATAAGGATAGTCTAAAGTATCAAATAAATGAATATCTTCTTTAATATGTTGATAGATATCGTCAACGAGAAAAAAAGATATATTAAAGAATCGGTATCTGTATACAAAAGTTTTGCGTTAGACCCAAATTTAGTTTTTATATAGTTATAATGAAAGTCATAAAGAAACGTTTTTTTGACACATCCAAAAAAAAAAAATGCTGAAACCTACTAAATATTGGTTTTATTTATTTTTACTTCTAATCGTGACATTTCGATAAGAACAATGTCATTAGAAATACAAGTACAACTATGAAAATTTGGTTGTGAAATATAAAAATTTGCTCCAAATCTACCAATCCATCTTGTTACTAACTTAACATCTTTATGTTTGCGTACGTTTTCTATTGTTTTTCCAAAGAATGCATTATTTAATAACTTAAAAAAAAAATCAAAATCATTTTTGCTTTCTTTTCGTAAATTTGTATTTAAATCAATATGTTTTTTTAACCAACATGATTGATCAAATTTTAATACTTTATCTATCTCTATAAGTTTTAATCCTAATTGTAAAGCTTGTTTTAAATTTCGATAATGAATTACATTTTTTTTTTTTTTAATAAAAAATGTAGTTAGCAATTTTGGAAGTTTTGATTTTGGTGGACATAAATGTTCCGGACAAAGTGGTAAATCTTTATGTAATTGAAAAAGTTCTCTAGGATATTCTATATCAACTTCAAATATATATCCAATGGCGCTATCGTCAGCAATATTTAAAATAACATTAGGTGTAAAATTATTTAGATTACTCCATTTAAATTTTTTTTTGAGGTAATGGTAAACTCATTGCTGCACCATATGAATTATTAACATCAAAATACATTAAATAAGATTGAGTTAATTTTGAATCGTAAGATGTTTCCATATATTTATTATTAGCTTTACCATATCTATTCGAACATTGAGATATACTTCCTCGAATACCTCTTTCGATAAATAAAAGCATGTCAATGTCAGTTAGTAGTAGTTCTAATTCGATACCTTGTGACAAAACAATTTGATAAGTTAAACCTGGAACTGTATAGGTCCACAATGCATCTAGTTCGTACGTTGTTACACACATATCTCTAAAGTTTTCAAAAATATCAGCCAAAAGTAGAAAACGTCAGTTTTAAGGTATAATTCTGCATATTCTTGTAAATTGTTGATATTAAAAGTATTCCAAAAACGGTTTGAGACAAAACAATATTCATCTTGTGAAATATTTTTACCACTAATGGAACTATAAAAAGATTCTATTTTCGGAAATGTTGTGTCTTTTAATTGTTCCCAACAATCTAAATATCCATATGGAAAAAACTCCTTTACGTGATAGTAATTCAAACTCGGTATTTGATGTATAAAAACTTTTAAGAATATTTTTTTATCATTAGGTAAATAAGAGGATAAATTGTTAATACTGGAAGACATAAATCTATAAGAATCCAGAAATCTAAAATTAATATTTGTATTTTCTATATATTTCGTAAAAGAAATAAATCTTTCTTTATTAATTATAATTGTAAAGGGAAAATTTATTTTTTTTCCCTTTACATTAAGACTGAGTGCTTTAATTAAGAAATAACTATCGTAGCCGGAGGGAGATTGTAGAATAATACAAGTGTCATGGGGTCAGTTTCGCAGATAACAAAAGGTCAAGATGATTACAAGATGAATGAGTAGCACCACGAAAGTGACAATGATCTTTAACTTTTTTTTCATCGATTGCAAATAGTTTTTTACAAATAAAACAATGAGATACAGAATAAAACGTATGTAATTCTTCTTTGTTTAAAGGTTTTATTGGAATTATATTT
Organism: Kuschelorhynchus macadamiae; assembly: GCA_030620095.1. Classification (NCBI taxonomy): domain Eukaryota; kingdom Metazoa; phylum Arthropoda; class Insecta; order Coleoptera; family Curculionidae; genus Kuschelorhynchus; species Kuschelorhynchus macadamiae. The sequence goes on from JAUTXW010000742.1 coordinate 3,919, forward strand.
TTTAAAATTTTGTCAACTTGGTATGCAATATTCTCTTTTAGTTCTTTTAGGAACCATTCAATGCAGTCTTTTCCTGTAAATATTTTAAAATATGATAAAGAATTATTATATTTAAAATAATATGTAATGCTGAAAGCTTTATGTTCTTGATATATTGTAGTCGTAGTAGTAGTAGACTTTGAATTAATTGTGTTTGGATTTATTTTTTCTAAAATACTTTCTAAATCGGCATAAATTGCAAAAAGAACTCTTTGTTTAAATTTAAAATTTGTAAATTTTAAAATATTTTTATCATCAGATGGTAAAGTTATTTTGGTTTTATTCATAGTTTTACAACAAATTAAATGTTTTTGAAGGTTTTCTTCAGTTTTAAAGTGATTTAAACATCTTTCACAAAACCATTTTTTGTGACTTATATTTCCCATTTGTTGGTTTAATACACGTGATAGATCTTTAATTAAAGCAAAATGATATATATTTGGATAGTTATTTTCATCATTAAAATAATCTATTTTATTGTTACAAGGAATCATTAGTAAATTTATTTTTGGAGAATAATTTTGTTGACTTGAACACAGTGGAACAATTTGAGATTTTTTTTTATAGTGATAATGTTAATTGATAATTTATTTAATATTTCAAATTTTAATATATTTTTAATGCATATGGGAAATTCAATGTTATCATACTTTAATACCTCACTAAAATGAGGATAAGAAGATGTTCTGTTTATATTTCTGTTTTTTTATCACTTACTGGATATAAAGCACATACAATTGACCATAAAAACAATATTGATCATTATTTTTAATGTTAATAATTCCTTTGTATTTTTAAGAAATTGAGGTATTTCTGTGTAAGTTGAAAGGTCAACATTTATAGGGTAAAATTATTTATATTCACTTTCAAATGTAAAATTTCATATAACGCAAAACCAGAATCTCTTTCTTGAAATTCTTCCAATTTTTTAAAAATTTTATTTTTCGCATTTTCAGTATACCAATTTCTTTTAGAGCAGTATTATTGTGAATAATTTCGTTTTCTGTAGAAAAATGTTTTTATATCAGTTTCCAGTTTTTATCTGAATTGAAAAACTTTTATATGCTTTATTTAAAAAAATTGTTGGATCTTTAATATTTAAGTTTATAATAGCACCTGTTCGTATTCGTTCCTGAAAACACGATTCAATATCTTCCAGTAATAAAATTTTTTTTAATTATTTTTAAATAGAGCAGAACGACAAAATTTTATTCTTTTTTGATTTTTAAAAGTTTCCTTATAATTTGTTAAATAAGTTAAACTTGATTCAATTTTTGAAAAATTTGCAATACATTTTGATTTACTTTTTTTGACAGTTATTAATTAATTTTATTATTTTATTTAAATATTTTATCCAAAATAAATATTCATCTTTTTTTAATTAATCTGCTTACCTGCTCGATTTTATGTAGCACTTTACTGACCAACTGATCAAGAGTCTGTAAGCTAATTTCAGAATTAACATCCATTTTTATAATGGACTGAAGTCTATTAGAATAGTTAAATAGGGATCTAGGTATATACATATTTTTTTAAGTTGTTGCAGTGAATTAGATTTTATTATAATACATAAGATAATTTCAGTGAATCCAAAATAATAAAGTTAACAAATTAACCCACAATTAAAGAAATAAGTTATTACACCTTATATAAAAAATATATTCTATTTACAAATTAAGTAATCATTTCTACTGCGTAGTTGCATATGTAAATGTAAGTAATGGTTTTGTTATTATACAATAGGAGAGGTTGAGTTTTTTGTATTTTCCATTTAAACATTTCATAAGAAATACATTTATCTTAAAATTTATATTTTTTCAAATATAATATGTTTGAAACTAAATTTCCTAGTTTACCCTCCCATTAAAACAAGAATCCACATCTTCCCAAACTGATTTTCTTTTCAACAGACCCTTGTTATTTTTTAAGTGCAATTTAAAACGTAATAAAAACTGTTTTTAAAATTGACAAATTACTTTCTATTGAAGTTTTTGCATATACCATAAAAAAATCAGTAACTTTCAAAGAAAATCAAAATAAATACTATTATTTAATTAAATGGAATTTTGTATATAGACAAGCTCGAAAAAGTGACTGTCAAAAATATTATCTAGTTAGACTTCGTTTTGAAAAAAAAAATTAAAGAATGTGAAAGTGTACTTGAAAAAATTCTAAATACAGAACATAGATATAAAATATACAATGAAAGGATAAATATATTAAATAAATAAAATAAGTTTAAAAAATAAGTAAGTTCCTGTTAAATAAATATAAGTTGATTCAGGACAACTAAAGCCATCTTTAACGAAAAATTAATTTTATCTTTTACAAATACCACGATTGTAGATGATGTCGTAGACATTTGTTTTTTTGATTTTAAAACTTTTTAATTAGAAAAAAATATATTTATATATAGAACTATTAAAATGTAAAAAACTCCGCATCCAGTCGTTCAGTTAGAATTTATGTAACATCGTGGGTATTTTATTTGGGGAACACAGTGAAAAAAAACATACAAATATTATTTACTTACCCAAAAAAAAAATAAAAATATTTACTGAAATTACACGTATCACTATTATCTAACTAATCCAAATAATTTATTCTAAGATTTGGTTGTTTTATTACAATTTTGTTTTGAACTATTTCCATTTCATCTTCCTCGAATAAAGTTACTTTTGAAATTTTATTCACTTTTTTTTTATAAAGTTTGTGAATATGAAAATTTGATAATATTGATGATCCCTGATTGGGAACGAAATTCGTTTTAAGTAAATTAGGAAATTTAGTTTCAAACTTATTGACAGGTCTTTGCTCAACAACAAAATTAGTTTTAAACATTTTTTTTGTCAAATCACTTTTACTGTACTTGTTAATGGATTAAACAATATGCACTAGTATTTTCTGGAACTGAAGAACTTGTTTCAAATTCTATACTAATATCAACAAACGAATAGAGAGAGAACTGATACCAAACGCAAACTCTGGACGAGTATAAATACAAATTTATCACTGAAAAAAAATTTGAGATTTTGACGTAGACGACGATCAAAGTATTCATTAATTTCAAAGGAAATTTTCAACAAAATTTGCTGTTACATATTGGAACACCACATCCAGAGTAAATGCTTCTTTATCTTTTATTATAATTACTAGCAAAAACAGAAATTTTCCTAATATTTTGCAACGTGACTTATATTCGATAACGAAAAAAATAAAAATGCAATGTACGTCGTGCAACGTGACTTGTATTTGATAACTGAAAATAAAAATGCAAAGGTCATGCAACGTGACCTATATTTGATAAAACATGTTTTTGGTGCAACGTGACTTATCTTCTGGAAAATTTTACATATACATGATTATACCATGCTACTTTGCGTGTGTGTGTGTGTTGTCAATAGAAATGACGCGAATGATTGATAAGAGTTTTGTATATAAATTATCATGCACACACCGAACCTGTCGAGTACATCGCTCTTGTCATTATATCATTTCCAAGTGAGGCGGTCCGAAAAACTGAAATTGTAAGTAGATTACTTAAAACAAAAGAAGATTACCAAACGCATGTTCGTTATCTAAAAAAAAAAACAATTGCCATTATTAAAAAATGTTTAAAAAATAGTTCATGTGTTCGTCGTTGTAATAGAGTGGAAAGTAATTTGTCAATTTTAAAAACAGTTTTTATTACGTTTTAAATTGCACTTAAAAAATAACAAGGGTCTGTTGAAAAGAAAATCAGTTTGGGAAGATGTGGATTCTTGTTTTAATGGGAGGGTAAACTAGGAAATTTAGTTTCAAACATATTATATTTGAAAAAATATAAATTTTAAGATAAATGTATTTTTTATGAAATGTTTAAATGGAAAATACAAAAAACTCAACCTCTCCTATTGTATAATAACAAAACCATTACTTACATTTACATATGCAACTACGCAGTAGAAATGATTACTTAATTTGTAAATAGAATATATTTTTTATATAAGGTGTAATAACTTATTTCTTTAATTGTGGGTTAATTTGTTAACTTTATTATTTTGAATTCACTGAAATTATCTTATGTATTATAATAAAATCTAATTCACTGCAACAACTTAAAAAAATATGTATATACCTAGATCCCTATTTAACTATTCTAATAGACTTCAGTCCATTATAAAAATGGATGTTAATTCTGAAATTAGCTTACAGACTCTTGATCAGTTGGTCAGTAAAGTGCTACATAAAATCGAGCAGGTAAGCAGATTAATTAAAAAAAGATGAATATTTATTTTGGATAAAATATTTAAATAAAATAATAAAATTAATTAATAACTGTCAAAAAAAGTAAATCAAAATGTATTGCAAATTTTTCAAAAATTGAATCAAGTTTAACTTATTTAACAAATTATAAGGAAACTTTTAAAAATCAAAAAAGAATAAAATTTTGTAGTTCTGCTCTATTTAAAAATAATTAAAAAAAATTTTATTACTGGAAGATATTGAATCGTGTTTTCAGGAACGAATACGAACAGGTGCTATTATAAACTTAAATATTAAAGATCCAACAATTTTTTTAAATAAAGCATATAAAAGTTTTTCAATTCAGATAAAAACTGGAGACTGATATAAAAACATTTTTCTACAGAAAACGAAATTATTCACAATAATACTGCTCTAAAAGAAATTGGTATACTGAAAATGCGAAAAATAAAATTTTTAGAAAATTGGAAGAATTTCAAGAAAGAGATTCTGGTTTTGCGTTATATGAAATTTTACATTTGAAAGTGAATATGAATAATTTTACCCTATAAATGTTGACCTTTCAACTTACACAGAAATACCTCAATTTCTTAAAAATACAAAGGAATTATTAACATTAAAAATAATCATCAATATTGTTTTTATGGTCAATTGTATGTGCTTTATATCCAGTAAGTGATAAAAAAACAGAAATATAAACAGAACATCTTCTTATCCTCATTTTAGTGAGGTATTAAAGTATGATAACATTGAATTTCCCATATGCATTAAAAATATATTAAAATTTGAAATATTAAATAAATTATCAATTAACATTATCACTATAAAAAAAATCTCAAATTGTTCCACTGTGTTCAAGTCAACAAAATTATTCTCCAAAAATAAATTTACTAATGATTCCTTGTAACAATAAAATAGATTATTTTAATGATGAAAATAACTATCCAAATATATATCATTTTGCTTTAATTAAAGATCTATCACGTGTATTAAACCAACAAATGGGAAATATAAGTCACAAAAAATGGTTTTGTGAAAGATGTTTAAATCACTTTAAAACTGAAGAAAACCTTCAAAAACATTTAATTTGTTGTAAAACTATGAATAAAACCAAAATAACTTTACCATCTGATGATAAAAATATTTTAAAATTTACAAATTTTAAATTTAAACAAAGAGTTCTTTTTGCAATTTATGCCGATTTAGAAAGTATTTTAGAAAAAATAAATCCAAACACAATTAATTCAAAGTCTACTACTACTACGACTACAATATATCAAGAACATAAAGCTTTCAGCATTACATATTATTTTAAATATAATAATTCTTTATCATATTTTAAAATATTTACAGGAAAAGACTGCATTGAATGGTTCCTAAAAGAACTAAAAGAGAATATTGCATACCAAGTTGACAAAATTTTTAAAAATATAATTTCAATAAAACCTTTAAACAAAGAAGAATTACATACGTTTTATTCTGTATCTCATTGTTTTATTTGTAAAAAACTATTTGCAATCGATGAAAAAAAAGTTAAAGATCATTGTCAGTTTCGTGGTGCTACTCATTCATCTTGTAATCATCTTGACCTTTTGTTATCTGCGAAACTGACCCCATGACACTTGTATTATTCTACAATCTCCCTCCGGCTACGATAGTTATTTCTTAATTAAAGCACTCAGTCTTAATGTAAAGGGAAAAAAAATAATTTTTCCCTTTACAATTATAATTAATAAAGAAAGATTTATTTCTTTTACGAAATATATAGAAAATACAAATATTAATTTTAGATTTCTGGATTCTTATAGATTTATGTCTTCCAGTATTAACAATTTATCCTCTTATTTACCTAATGATAAAAAAATATTCTTAAAAGTTTTTATACATCAAATACCGAGTTTGAATTACTATCACGTAAAGGAGTTTTTTCCATATGGATATTTAGATTGTTGGGAACAATTAAAAGACACAACATTTCCGAAAATAGAATCTTTTTATAGTTCCATTAGTGGTAAAAATATTTCACAAGATGAATATTGTTTTGTCTCAAACCGTTTTTGGAATACTTTTAATATCAACAATTTACAAGAATATGCAGAATTATACCTTAAAACTGACGTTTTCTACTTTTGGCTGATATTTTTGAAAACTTTAGAGATATGTGTGTAACAACGTACGAACTAGATGCATTGTGGACCTATACAGTTCCAGGTTTAACTTATCAAATTGTTTTGTCACAAGGTATCGAATTAGAACTACTACTAACTGACATTGACATGCTTTTATTTATCGAAAGAGGTATTCGAGGAAGTATATCTCAATGTTCGAATAGATATGGTAAAGCTAATAATAAATATATGGAAACATCTTACGATTCAAAATTAACTCAATCTTATTTAATGTATTTTGATGTTAATAATTCATATGGTGCAGCAATGAGTTTACCATTACCTCAAAAAAAAATTTAAATGGAGTAATCTAAATAATTTTACACCTAATGTTATTTTAAATATTGCTGACGATAGCGCCATTGGATATATATTTGAAGTTGATATAGAATATCCTAGAGAACTTTTTCAATTACATAAAGATTTACCACTTTGTCCGGAACATTTATGTCCACCAAAATCAAAACTTCCAAAATTGCTAACTACATTTTTTATTAAAAAAAAAAATGTAATTCATTATCGAAATTTAAAACAAGCTTTACAATTAGGATTAAAAATTATAGAAATAGATAAAGTATTAAAATTTGATCAATCATGTTGGTTAAAAAAAACATATTGATTTAAATACAAATTTACGAAAAGAAAGCAAAAATGATTTTGATTTTTTTTTTAAGTTATTAAATAATGCATTCTTTGGAAAAACAATAGAAAACATACGCAAACATAAAGATATTAAGTTAGTAACAAGATGGATTGGTAGATTTGGAGCAAATTTTTATATTTCACAACCAAATTTTCATAGTTGTACTTGTATTTCTAATGACATTGTTCTTATCGAAATGTCACGATTAGAAGTAAAAATAAATAAAACCAATATTTAGTAGGTTTCAGCATTTTTTTTTTTGGATCTGTCAAAAAAACGTTTCTTTATGACTTTCATTATAACTATATAAAAACTAAATTTGGGTCTAACGCAAAACTTTTGTATACAGATACCGATTCTTTAATATATCTTTTTTTTCTCGTTGACGATATCTATCAACATATTAAAGAAGATATTCATTTATTTGATACTTTAGACTATCCTTATAACAACGTATATACAATATGCCCTCAAAAAGTAAAAAAATTTAGGATTAATGAAAGATGAACTAAATGGAACAATTATGTTAGAATTTATAGGTCTTAAATCTAAAACGTATTCCATAAAAGTATATAAAACACAAATGGAATTAGAAAAGATATAAAAAAATGAAAAATCAAGGAATAGATTTAAAAGAAACTGATAATTTTATTCAAAATTATAACATTATAAAAAAGCAAAGGGAATTAATAAAACTGCACTTAAAACTATAACTTTTGATGACTATTATCAACGTATTTTTAATAATACTCGTAATAATGTTAATCAAAAAATGATTGTATCAAAATTACATAAAGTTTATACATTTAATCAGACAAAAGTTGCTCTAAATCCTTACGACGATAAAAGAATCGTCAATTACAAATATACAGATACTTTACCATGGTGATTTCCTTAAAACTAAAATTTACCTAATAAAAAAACAATATTCATGTTTTTAATTTTTCTAATTTATCTATTATCTGTTTCGAATAAAGCACCTAGAACAAAAAGTAAACCACAATATTAAAAGGTTATATTCTAAAAAATTAAATATATCAAAAAATATCATAATAAACAGGATATACAAAAAAATTACTATTTTTTTATTTTTTTTTTTAGAATAAATCAAAAAAGAATGACTACACCAAGAACCAAACTTTTTGATGCACCATCATCATCGTCGTCGTCGTCGTCGTCGTCATCGTTGACAACAGCACCAACAACAACAACAACAACAACAACAACAGCAGTGCCATCATCATCACAATTGGTTGATTATAGCTGGGATGAAGATGGAACATTCGAAACTTATGATCCTATCCGTTACGTATCCAACCATTTGGTACTGCGACAAAGTCCGATAGGTGCTTCAAAAAGTGTAAAAAGGGAATTTCGTAGATTAGAACGAATAAAACATCAGTCTCATCATCAACAACAACAACAAAACCAACTATCCAGGCAGGCATTAAATTAATAAATTTGTTGAATACCAATATTTACTTCATATAATAACTAAATTTACTTTTTTTTCAGATTAAATTAAGAAAAAACACACCCAGAGGCTCTAGCTCCTAGACAATTTACCTCTGAAGCGGCTGGATTCGATCTTTTCAGCGTAGAAGACCACACCATTGAACCATCATCAAAAATTGACACAGGCATACAAATTGAAATACCACAAGGATTCTACGCTGAAATCCATTCAAGATCGGGCCAAATATGGAATCGACGTCGGAGCGGGCATCATTGATCAAGAATGTATTTATAGTTTTATTTAATCATTCAAATATCACATCTAAAATTTGTAAATCAGACAAAATTGCACAAATCATCATCAAAAAAAATCTATTAATTGCATCGCATCTAAAATTTGTAAATCAGAAAAAATTGCACAAATCATCATCAAAAAAATCTATTAATTGCACTTTTGTATCGACTAACAGTATTCTTTTTGGGACATTAGGGGGAAATAAAGGTTTCAGATCATCTGATAATATTAAATAAAATATTAAAATATGTTATGTTTTTTTATATTAAAAACCTATACTAATAACACACTATAAGTGCAAATTTTTATAAATCCAAACCGAATTTATATTAAAAAAAGTTTAACTTACAAATCCAGTGACATACCTACTTCAAGATGCAGAAAAACAAGACATTAAAGAAGGATTCTATGAACTTCAATTGCAAAAAGTTAAATATCCAGACATTTATTTAGTTGAAAAGGTGTTAAAACGTAAAAACAATAGAGTATTCGTAAAATGGTTAGGTTTCAGTGATAATTATAATAGTTGGATAGATAAAAATAATGTAGAGTGACTTAATAAAATAAATATTTTTTTCATATACGTTTTATTTCCATGTTTTCTACAAATAATTTATTGATCTTTAAACAAAAAAAAAAACAGTATTTATAACCATATAACAACTTGGTGTTTGATAATGCACAATGCCAAGTAGTGCCATATGGATCCTTGTGAAAGTGACATTCGGGAACTTTCTTAAACTTGTTTAGCTTCGGTTCACTCTCCAAATTTTTTCCGCACTTATAAATTTTCTTTGAAAATTCACTTTTTCATCTCCTTTGACGTATATTTTGGGGGCATCATATCTTTTCATCGCATGTTCTAAGATATTTGCTATTTCGTTCAAGTCTACTAAACCAGACTCCCATATTAGACCATGATATGAGTTTTCGAGATAAGATATCGTTTTTAAATCCTGGCCTTTTAACATGCTTTTGTCATATGGTGGTTTGAAAAGAAAATTTGAACAACGTGTTCCATCATACACAGCTAGTTCTTTTGGAATAAATCCAGAGGCACAATTAAATCTCTGGATATCAAGACACAAAATTGAATTTTCTCCTGCCATAGTTCGAATTACGAGACCCACTAAGTAAAACCAACAACACATAAAATAAACCGTAGTAGTTTTTTTTTACATTTTAATTTGCATATTTTTGCACTGTTCTATTTTGACATTAAAATCATAGACCTAATACTATTTACACCAAATACATAATTCGCTAAACAAGGATCACAAAATTTTAATAACTTTACTCTATGTTTTAAGTGTTTATTAATATTTTTTTCAACTGAACAATTACATCTTTGGCATAAAAATTGTATTCATTTATAGAAGGCTTACGTATATATTAATTATGTGTGCTATACATATTTTTAATCACCTGGTATAAGCTATTATTCGAAACAAATATTATTTATTAAAACATTATTATTGCTCATCTCAATACTACACAAAGATCTCCTTATCTACATCCTCGACCTTTTCTTATCTGCGAACCTGACCTCTAGTCTTACGTCGTCGAAAATTAAAACAAGCTATTCTCGGTATTTTTCCAAAAACTAATATTTTACGTATTTATTCAAACATTGCTCATCTCAATACTACACAAACATCTCCTTATCTACATCCTCGACCTTTTCTTATCTGCGAACCTGACCTCTAGTCTTACGTCGAACATTAACAGAAAAACAATTCTCGGTACTCGACCTTTTCTTATCTGCGAACCTGACCTCTAGTCTTACGTCGAACATCAACAGAAAAACAATTCTCGGAATTCGGCGAGGCGAGGCTCGGCTCATGAAATTATACCAGAGGTGCGGCGTGAAGCCCTACAAACATTCTATTTTTTTTACCACATGTGTTGTACTGTATAACTGCGTATTATTACTATTATTGCTCGTTTAAAAGATAAACAAGATCATCTAAATTGTTTACTTATTACGACGTACTGCATGGCGGTAGTAGTCTAGAAGTTCAAAATTTGACAAAAAACAAATCTCGGTGTCGACGGTTCGAATCCAGGCGGGCGCGTGGGCTTTTTTTTTTTATAAGAAACAAATTAGTAATAATTATAGGGGTGCATGTGTGTGAGTGCTAAAAAGACACTTCAAATATAAAAGGCCTTTTTGAACCCGTACACTAATAAGGCCCTTCTGGTCAACAGCCTCTGGTCATTGTCGACCACTTCTTCTTCGGCCATTTTCAGGAATTTTTCAGGATTGTGTCACTTCGTCGCCGAAGAAGTTGGACACGCCCAATCTTTGGACAGACAGGCCATCCTCGGTCACAGTACCCCGCCTTATATACTACTCTTTATATCTTTTTTCCCTTGCTTCTATACATTTACGTAATAAGCACTTGCCTGATTTGGTTTGACAATAAAGTGCTTTAACAATATCTTCAACACTCATTCTATTTAAAGCCTGAATTATTAAACCCATATTTAAGCAAGGGGTACAGCCACACGCTGTTACCTTTCTAGGTATAATCCAGAATGGACGATTTTTGCAAAAAAAAAATAACTAACTAATGAAGTAACGTTTTGGCTTGATAATTTTATACTTACTACAGTAATCTTTCTTACCTGGGCATAACTTGCTACTAAGATCTGATTCTAGAAACTTCCATATAGCATTTCATTTTTTGGACAAGTCGGAATAGTTCTTTTTTTGCGAATAACATAAAATACCGTTTTCTAAATCAGTCTTCGTAAATATTTTACTCCCGCGACAAATATTTTTTAAATACTTTTTAACACGATACTTTTTTACTATCTTGCCTGAAATCACATTTTTAAATATTTGCTTTTCTTTAAAACTTTTAAGACTAGCATAGTTTGTTTTAAGTTGATCTGAAATCAGTTCCGCAAACAGTAACTTCTTGGCAACTTGTTTTGTATTTTGATTATTGCTTAAGACGATGATATTTCTGTTTGTATCTTTAGACTTTTCGTTAAACTTTTCGTATCAGATTGTCTTTTTCTTTATTTTGTCGGCTTCTTATTTTTCTATTTTTAGCGCATCTCTTACTTCCCGATTGCTGGGGCGTATTTTCAAATATTGCTCTTTGTATAGCTCTCGGTATGAGAGCATTCAAATTACTTTCTTGATCTGAAGTAGGGAGTGTGTCTCGCGATAATTGCATGAGTATATTTTCATTTTCATTCTGGATATGCCTTTTTTTATTTCTATATGTTTGAGAATATTGTCGCCACTGTTTCTTCTTTTCCCTTTGAGCTCTCGCAGTAGGTTCAGCAATCGACCTAATAACTTTTTTCTCTTTCGTCTTTAAATATTGATTTACTTCTGTCTGTTTTAATTTTTCTCTGACCTCAGGAGTTTCTTTCAATCTCTCGTATCTTCTTTTTTCAGCTTCTCTTTCCTTTCTTAATTTCTCTTCGCGACTATCTGGTTGTTTCTGTCTTGTTCTGGCCATGTTTAACCTGAAAATAATACCTGTCTAACAATATTTAGAAACTAATAAAATTTTAGAGTTGTACGAGAGAGGTTTAAAGTTAATGTTTTATTAGGACATCCTGTTTATTATTTTCATGAAATATTTTTATAAAAATATAAATTGATGTTGAAAAGAATTAAATTTTTTTTTAGCAGCGGGATTCGAGTTCACATGCCTTTAAGATTTGTAGCTAAACAAAATTAATTAAAAGTAGCGATAACACATCTGTGTGGAGAGCATTTAAAAAATATAGAAAATTAGTATCTTACCAGTTAACAATTTGTTAAATTTAAGTAAATCCTGTACTAAGTTTTGAAATAATATTATTTTAAAAATGTTCCGAACATTAATTAATATTAACCATATTTGAAATAAAGTGGAAATATTGAGCGGTATTGAAGTAAGATACATCCCTCTGGCATGCCGTCAATCCTCTGGTATTTTTACTTCCAGAGAACTGACGCCGAGGACTGACTGATTTTTAAATTCCCGCCATTAAATAGCCTGCGAATTTCTTTCATAACCTCAAATAATGACACTGCCGATTTACGGCCCGGCATTTATAGTTTATAGGTTCCAAAATTACGTTAATTATATCTTCAAAGAGAAAACACTTACCAAAGGAGTGACTGTTGATCTCTGACACCTTGTATTTTAACTCAAATTGTTTAAACAACACAAAATTGCTTACAGATACTTCGATTACATGAGCACACACAAAAGTAGCACCGTAAATGGTTTTCTATTCACGTAATAAAATATACTAGTGACATCTAGTTTCACTTTATGGAACAATTTATTTTTAACCAGAGGACTGACGTTAGAATATGGTGACAAATAATAAAAAAATCATAAAGAGTAAACATAACATAAACAATAATCTAGCCTCCCTAGAAATTTAATAATAACCAAATGAAATGCTGATATTTGAGGGAGCAGAATACTAGAATGCTTTAATTATTAGCAGATTTTTCCTGAGTAACTCCAGAGGGCTTGAAATGCAGAACCTTTTAATGGGACCCCTCACTCAAAATTACGGACAGTTTTAAATAACCGGCACCTTCAGATGGCGTTAAAGTTTTTGAGCTCTCTATAGACCTTTACAACTCAGATGCAGAAGAAAATTAAGCAAATTTATACTAATGTCCTTAATCTACCGGGAATTTTTGTTAAGAAAGAGCTGCTCCTCAATTACAAAAAAAAAAAATTTTTCATTTTTAATTTTCCGACAAAACTATGCTTATGACAGACGTATTTAACTAATAATGCAACCAAAACGGAATGGCTCAAAAATGCTCGAATTTTCTTCATAATTGAAAAAATGCTAGTGGCCCGTAATAAGCATACTAAATTTTAAGTGTTTGTCTGTAATAGAACCGGTAAAAACTGCTACTCAATTTAAAAATTGAATCGTTTGTAGTTTTTGTGCAGACCGGTCAAATTTAATTTTTTAAGTGTAGGTTTTGAATTTCCTTCAAAATGTCACTAAAAATTATGGATTAAAATTTTTATTCTTTCTTTATTTAAGAAAAAATATAAATTTTGACAATAATTCATTTTTTACTTTTCAAATATTTATTTTTATAATTAAACTTGGAGAAAAAGCTAACAATGGTAAAATCAAAACATGTTTTATCTATCGCAAACTTAACTTCTGAATATGAATATATATTCAAAACAAAAACTAGCTTGCATCTCTTTTAACTCACCTAAATAGTAAAATACGGTACACTGAACTTAATAACAAAGTTTAAACATAAAAAATTTTCTACGAGATAACTATTTTAATTATTTAGCATACTACTTTCCCATATTACGCATATTCTTTTATTATTGATTATTGCCTAGATGTGCTTTCAAAAATTAATATTATAATCAACAATTTACTAATTACCTGTTTTGCTATATAAGTAAGCTTTCATTTAAAACAAAATACGGTCGGTTTTAAATAATCGGCACTAGCCATCTGAAATTGGACGCCATTTTAATCAACAATAACTCTGATATGAAAATTTGGTTTATTTGTATGTTTATAACCATGAAATATCAAAAACTAGTAACATTAACATTTGAAAATATTTTGGGGTATGATAAATTATAGTTTTTTTTTAGTTAATTATTGATTTCCTTATTAATTGTTGCAAAACAAATTTCAAGTTTATGTCTAGAGAAAGAAACTTCTTAATATAACACCTCATTCAAAATTAGTTAGAGAAGTTATTATTATCAGGTTGAGGGTAGAAATCATTCAAACCGTTGACGAATACGTATAATCACCTGATCAAATTGGGTAAAGAGAATCAACAGGCTGAGGTTATAAGAAGACTCAGAATGACCTGGGCTGCAGATGGTAAGGTCAGAACCGTTTCAAAAAACCCCGAAACACCAATCGAATTTAAAAAAAAATGTTCCATACTTGCGTGCTTCCAGTATTGTCATATTGTATGAAAATTGTGACATCAATAGTTAAGGCAGCAGTGGCGTAACTACAAATTTTGCCTCCTCCCCACAGTGTCAGAGTAATTTATTGATGGCTAAAAGAAAATTCTTTCTTTCTGTATCTGATGAACAAAAATAAAAAGATCATGTATAGTTTCCGCTGGAATCTCTTGTAAGATTATCACCGGGCTCCTGGCATTAGCCCCCCCCCCTCGGACCGCGGAGGCTAGAGGGAGTGTAAATACGCCAGTCAACAAGCTACACACCACTTAAAGATCGACTAAAAAATGAAGAGGTAAGACAAAGATCACAAATACAACCGATGACGACGTGAATGAGAGAGTAGGACAAAAGTGGCTTCGAGTTACAGGAGATAGGACCGAATAGCGTCATAAAGAGGTGGCCTCTGCCCACGAATGACTGTAAAGAGCTGTTGAAAGTTAATATTTTTTGACATTTTTACAAACCTATATAACTGGGGTTTAAAAGAAAATTAATCAAAATTATACCGAAATCTTGGCTAGCCCATATACTTTCATAAACGTTATAATCAAAAACAGCAAAGAAAGTAGAATGTGTGTGCATTATGAGTTTTAATGTTATACTTTTCACTTATATCCAATGTATTTTATTTTATTTGTCATATGATTCTCTGCATTTCCCATTTCGATCCCTTCTGCTTCCAGGGGGACATCTGATATTTTTTGAAAAGGTCAAAAGTGACAATCGATCCGTTCCCTTCAGGCAGTCGACCTCTAAAGTTGTAGCATTCACGTCAAAAATCCCGCCTCCTTTCAGAATTGGTGCACACGGGCCATTAGGAATTCCTAACTCGTAACACTGATTATCTTTGTATCTGAAAAAAGTAATAAATAACAGTTTTTATATATTAATAAATGTCGTACAAAAAACAATTGAAAATAAAAATGAATTCACGGTAAAAGAACATTACATATACATAACCATATAATAATCTTCGACCAAGCACACAATGCAGGAAATTCTGACCTTTTTTTCAACGTTTCTAACGTTAAGCACAGAAAGTATTGCGCGTTTAGTTATAGTTTTTGTGCTTTAGGTATGTTAAAACAGAACATAGCTTTTGCAGGTTTGGTCAATTAAGAAATCATGGTTCTTGAAATTAGATAGTGTCAAAATGAAACTACCAAGAGATATTCAGCTGGGATATTTTATGGTGTTTTAACACTTACAAGTTTTTTTTTGTCTACAAGTTTGGCATTGCGGTGGCACTGCGGAGCCTTGGATATAGTGTGGTGCATTATGAAGGTTCTTTTCAAGTTATCGTACAAGAGCATATTTTATTACTATTATTATTAGTCAGTACAAAAAAAAAACAAAAAACAAAGAAAAGGAAAAGAAAAAAACACAACTATTTTGTATTAAGAAATGATCTAACGATGCTACTTGTTTTCAAAATGACCGATTTCTGGATGTCCCTGTGAATGTCTGTATTAAGTCCTAATTGAGCCAAATGCGGTTATTATTAATATTATTATTGTTATATATTATTATAAAACATACTCCTTTTTTCGTGCACATCAACCAATTTAAAAGGTTCATTTCCTTTTCTTGATGTATTGGTTCAATGTAAAAAATTTGGCAAATTGGCGTTTACCCGGAAATCGCATTTAAATAATTCCAACACACACAGTTAACAAAGTTTGTATAGACAATAATATATAAGTTCTAATGTATTTCAATTTTATTAGTAGTGGGAAGTTTCATTAATAATAATATATATATATATATATATATATATATATATATATATATATATGTATTTCAATTTTATTAGTAGTGGAATGTTTCATTAAAAAAGTAAATTGGAACGAAAATAGATTTTTCTTCTCCATAACTTTTATTTGTCAAAATTGTTTTGATCTCACACCAATACATATACACATTCATTCGCTTACCATACCTGCTTAATAATACCTCTGTTTAGACAATCCAGTATACCATTTTTTACTTTGTTTTTATTGGTTTTTAATTTATTTTTATACTAATATTATTATTCTTAACTTTATTTGCATAGGATATACAACTTTTCACTATTTTCCTTCATAAAAAGAAGATTTTATTCTAAGAAATCTTGAAACATTTTTCTAGGAGGCGATTTGGTTTTATCTTGTATAGTGTGTCCCTGATTCGCTTCTCTATACAGGGATCTCGGCTACTATTACACTTACAGCAAAGGGTAAATGGGAGAAGTTTTAGAGGAATCTTAGCGCATTCGATATCCGGCTTCAGATTTACGATCGGTCAATTGGTTTTGGAAATATCGCCGAAAAAACGAAAATGGCGAATTTCGTTTTTTGTCAGTAAATCCAAAACGGTAAATTTGAAAGGTGTCAAAATGTGACATTATTGGGACACTTTTTTAAAACGAATAATATGACTTCTATCACCTCAACTTTCATTTTTCTTATGACCACCATTTTGGATTTTTCTATTTTTCGAAAGAGCGTATAATTTCCAGTCTAGTGATGGGTCACACGTGCATAAAAGATTAGTATCATCAAAATATTACACTTCCTAAAGTTAGGTCTCAATTTTTTCTAAGGAGATTGATTTTTATTTGTCACAAGATTACATTAATAAATAATGTATTAAACGCATTGAATTTTCAATACAACATGAACGTATATAACGACTAAAAAAAATCTTAAAAAAAATAAGTTCCTAACTACTTTGTACCTGGGTTACATTAATTTTCAAATTTGCAAAATTACGTCCATTTACATCGAGACACTTTTGACAATTGGTTTTTCGTACAACCCTGTAAGTGTATTTTCGTTTATATTTCTATATGTATCCAAACTCTTTGTCTCAGGATTTCTATGGTCGCAGGGGAATCAAATTCATACACCTCATTCTTCGTATGACCCCAGAAGTAGAATTCCAAGGGCGAGAGGTCAGGGGATCTAGGAGGCCAAGATAGTGGACAATTTAAGGAAATAATCCTTTCGTCAAATTGCTCTCTTAAGAAGTTTCTGACTTAAATGGTGTTGTGAGCCGGACATCCATCCTCTTGAAACCAGGTTCTTCCAAACTTCCCTTCCATTACAGTTGCTCGCAAAGCCGGTATAACCTGGTTTCACAAAAGCTCTAAGTATCTCTGTCCGTCTAAATGGTAGTCAAAGAAAAATGTTCTTATAAGTGGATTTCGATTAACCCCACACCAAACGTTACTTCCAAATCTGGTCTGTAGACGTCTCTATTCCACTTCGTGATGGTTTTCCACAGCCCAATGATGACTCTTGTGCTTATTAAAAACTCCACAATTCTTAAACCTACTCTCATCGCACCACAAGACATGATTTACAAAATCGGGATTTTCATTACACTTCCTAGTATACCACCCACAGAAACGTAGTCGTCTTGTAAAATTAGTTTCCGTAAGTCCTTGAACTAGTATGGGTTTGTACGGATGGTGCTTACTATTTTTTAACACATTCTCTACCATTGATTTTGGCACATACATTTCCTGTCCTACAGTTCTTACCGATGCACTAGGGTTTTCGTTGATAGCTTGTAAAATATTTCTGTCCCAATTTTCATTTTCAATATTGTATCCGCTGCTAGGTTGTTCGAAGGCCCCATGGTTATTTCAATTAACTACGATTTTTCTGAATTGGGTTTTATGAGGCTGCCGTCATTCGGGGTATATCTACAAATACTTTGCTGGATAATGTCGGCATTTCTCTGCAAGTACAGCGCTAACATGTCAAACTTTTCTTCATTTGAATATGGAATAGCGGCCATTTTCAACAGGTCTCGACAATTTGTGTGCCAGATGTGTGATTTTATTTTGAGAAAAGCGTACTACTTATTAAAACACAACTTTGATACTTTGAATTATTTAATGTCAAATTCAAAGCCCACTTTGAGACCTAACTTTACGAAGTGTGATATTTCGATGATACTCACATCTTTTATGCACTTGACTGGAATTTTTACGCTTTTTCTAAAAATCGAAAAATCCATCCGTAAGAAAAATGAAAGTTGAGGCGGGTTGCGGGATAACAAAAGTCGATGGAGACATGTTGTACACGTCAACTTATTCGCCTTGTCAAATTTATCGTTTTGGATTTACTGGCGAAAAACGAAATCCGCCATTTTCAGTTTTTCGCCGATATTTTCAAAACCAATTGGCCGATCGTAAACACAGTGAATAATTCTCATATAAATTTTACCTGCTTATCCATGTTTGGATGTTTGACACTTGATTTTTATTCAAATTTTTGTTTTATCAATTGACAACTAGTTTTTTTTGATACTGATTTTTTAAACATTGTATTAGGGGCCGTCCATTGGGGGTTTAAAAAATTTCTACATGATCTTACCTCGGCAGAAAGGGGTAAAAGTAATCCTTACGTAATATTTTATTACGACTTGAAATTGGCTTTGTTATTCATACATGGAAGTAAGTACCTTTTTTTTTTAGCCAACAATAAAAGTGAGAACCTCTTTTTTAATT
This sequence comes from Kuschelorhynchus macadamiae, assembly GCA_030620095.1. Taxonomy (NCBI): domain Eukaryota; kingdom Metazoa; phylum Arthropoda; class Insecta; order Coleoptera; family Curculionidae; genus Kuschelorhynchus; species Kuschelorhynchus macadamiae. Next base: position 23,204 of record JAUTXW010000742.1, read on the forward strand.
CAACAACACAAATTATGAGCTCTAAACCCCCCTATATGTCCTACATAGGTACAAGTTGCCATTTTATTGTGCCATAAACAGTACTCACCAAAATTTTTAACAAAAGTTGAAGGCCATTCGATAAGTAGTTTTTGTCACTTTGTTAGTTTTTTGACTTTTTAGACAATTTATCAGGCCATACTACTGGATATCCATACTAGACTTGCATCAATATGTTACCATTTCATCCCCATGCAATCCCTGATCTTTTAGCAAATTTCGAAGTCAATCTAATAAAGCTGCACATAATCAGAACGACGGACCGACAAAAATGGAAAACATTTTTTTTTGGAACTAGAGGCACAAAAATGCAAATATCTGAAAAAATTTCGGAGGACTATTTTTTTCGCGATTACATTATTTTCGGTTTACGGGGAAGAACATATAAATCTATGAAGACGTGTAAGAAAGGAAAAGCTGTTAAAAAAATTACCGAAACTTTAAGCAGCTTGATGTTGGTATCATTGCTATTAGCGGAAGTTGGGAAACGTTATTTTCACGACCTTTAAGATTTGGATGGCCTGACACACAAAAATATTTTATTTAAAGGTGTCTGCTCTTCGATTCTAAAATAACAGTAAAAGTTTGTAAATAATTAATTTATTTAATATTCAATTACATATATTGAATTGGTTATGCAAAATTTTATTGTTTTGTGTTGCGAAATGTGTCTGCTACGCTATATATTTGTCGCAACTTTCAATAAACTGATACTCTTGTTTTTTTAAAAAGGCAAGCGGGGAAAGTAATCGTAACTCGTTCGTGTGAGAATCGGCTACCCGATATGGCAACTGGCAACTTAACTATCGTGCAGCGTATGTCCAATTTTAGTTAACGTATTCTGGATATTGAGACATATTTCAGCTAATCTTTGGTAATTCATAAATTCTAAAGTTATAGCAAAGTTTACAGAGTAATATATTTTGTAAACATTGGTTACAGTTACCATTTTATATTTTTCTCATACCTTGCAAATCCTTCATCACATGGAT